>QVOA01001279.1:0-12731 GCA_014825685.1 Pseudomyrmex cubaensis
AGTAATCCACTGAGGAAGGTTTAAAATAAAACCGAAACGTTTGGAAAGCATAATACTGCATTTTAATTATTGCAAAACATCCTGCAAACGGTTCAAACTTGCCCGACTAAAACCGAGAGATTTTGAATAGTTAAATTTACTTAAATGACATCTTAAATGACACCTTAAATTTCAAAACGCGTACGAGAAAGTTAAAGTTATTTAAGATATTAAAAAGAGACCGCGAGATCTTCTTGTCTACTATCGTTACGGCGCGCATCAAACGCACATATCCATCTCGCTGCTTACGTCTTACTATATATCGACCACACACATCACGCGTGTCTATCCCGCGTGACAAGATTTGCATTATATTTCTCGCCGCAATGGCTCTCGACGTAGGCAAGCTGACTCATCTCATATGTGCCCCGATGCATAAAACAAAATGCGCATATCCGTCACGACTCTACGTTATAAAATCATAGGTACGTGTATTTGTGCGGAGACCATCAGCGATTTAAGCATGCGACACTACGTCACATATATCTCTTCGAAAATTTACATATTGCTCGGGAGGAAATATTTTCCCGATGTTAAAACAAAAACAACAAATATTGCAGATCATCCTTCCTTTTTTATTTCAATCGCGACATTGAATAAACATGCAACGACGCTATTGGAAGCATTTTCGTCCCTCCCGTCCGATGAATAAAAACGAACGCAACTGGTTATTGCAACGTCCGCGCTGCGATATCGATACACAGTAGAACACCGATACTCTTATCATAATAAACAAAATTCGAATGTTTTTCCTTGTGTCACACAGCAAAGCAACATTAACGAACAGATATGTCGCATAAAATGTACCTGTATTACTTTTGTTTCGTGAATATGTGTGTGTGTGTGTGTGTGTTGCGTGTCCCAGCGTTGGGCATCGATCGCGCGACGTCATCATGTCGAAACCCTGTAAAGGTCCGCTTTCACGAGCTGACACCACTCCATCAATCGAAGTCCGCTGGTCCACGAATTTCCAGAATTTCGACGATATTGTTTCTCCTACTCGCAACTATTATCTCGTCATGCCAAGCACAGGTATCGTACAAAGAGTGAAAATTGTATCGCTGACGCCGGACATAAAGTAGAAATATTCATTTTGCGTTAAGATGAAAAAAAAGCACAAACAAAAAAAAAAAAAAAATAATCGAGTGCGATAAATGTTGTCACCAATCTCCATCTCGTTACTCTCGCGCGTATCTTTCGCGCGAACATTTGTTTGTCAGACAAGAGACCGCTGCTGTTGTGTAATTTCACACACAGTGAATTAGCGGTCTTCGTGCAATAAAATGCGTGTTCTCTTTTCGTGTTTCATGCGGCAAGAGAAGCAAAAATTTCAGGAACGGAATTTTGCGCGAGAGAAACGAGCGAAACCAAGTCCGCGCCGCACACACGTAGATTTTAAAGTGATGTAGACTCGCGTGTAATTAATGAAATCTCAAACGTCCCCGCGCGCCGCCGCGCCGCCACTACCACTCTTGAAGCAAAATGAAGCGTATCGAGGATTCGTATAAATGTTTATGGGATTTAGGAGAAACGGTTCGCTAATTGCGAAGGAGAGTTCGGTCGTATTTAAATCGGCTCGCCACGACAGATCTAATTGCTCGGCCCGTTCGTTCGCTGCTCGCGCTTGGCCGAAGCCATTCTTTTCCCCGCTAATTCGTTTTTGTCGCATCTTCTCGGTACGCATCTCTCCTCCGCCAATAAGACGAGCCAATTGCTTTACATATAGAAACAGCATCAGTCTCTGAGAAAGTAATAAGGAAGGTTTTTGGTCCGCATATAAAGAGACAAAAATATATTTTCACGCCTATACTTGGCTTTTGTATGCTCTCGCCTAGCGACGACTCCTCCGTCATTTTACACAGTCGCGCGAATTTATTTTCTCGCTGAATGTAATTATACAAAAAATAGAACTCTTCAAGTTTTAACAGACAGGCATTTGAAAGGGAAACAGGAACGCTCTAACAAAACCTTACTTTACGCTGAATATTCTATTCATTCTTTTGTGTACACACAGTGTCGTTGAACAGTATTTTTTTGCCCGCGCGCGAAAGCTGCAGTTGCAATGAATGCAGTTAGAACTATACTATTTGCATACCCTCGCAGTTACGTAACATTTTATTTCGAAACGACACACGTGCAGGGAGTTATAAATATCCACGCGGCGTGGAATAATTGCTAAACCGCATGAAGTTATTTGTGTGTGAGAAAAGAAGACGAGACACATGTGAATGATGAGAAACAATTGAAATAGTCGAATTAATAAATAAAACTTATTCTTTATTATCAATACTAAGACTTACTCTCGTTGTAAATTGTAAAAAAAGCAAGAAAAAGTTTAAAAAATAATCGGAAATAATAGTCAGTGAATTCATACACGAAGGAAATACCTACTCGCATAATTGATTCTTTCAATTTCGTTTCTTTCGCGAAACGTAACCGAACATTACGGTCACTTTAAACGCGAATAATATCTCGAAAGTTATTTGGTAGTCGAAAATATCGATTCACAAAACTTGCATGAGGAGGACGCGATATCATGAATTTTAGGAGGCGTTTTCTCTCCAATTCTATCCGATGCGAGATTGTTATTGGTTCATATTACTTTAAAACTGAATTAGATTGCTTCTGAAGGAGATGGTACATGTTGCGAATTGTAGAAAAACTTTCGGCTTACATTTGCAATGACGTACACTGCAATTCGCGCGACAAAGCTAAGTCGTCCTCGAGAAACGTAATCGGAGGGACGTGCGGGGATGTTCGCGCACTTCCCGAAAGCACATCTGTGCTTCGGAACGACGAGCACGGGCGGTGGCGGCGCGGCCACGAGAACTTGTTAGCCGTTCTGCCGGAACTCGTATTTTATTAGAAAAGTTGCTCGGCGAATTAGCCGAAAACATGACGAAGGCGAAGAAGGGCCGCGAAGAAAACGAAAAAAAAGAAACTTGCGAGTGGCTGCGCGAGAAAGAGAGACAGAGAAAGAGAAAGAGCTCGTCGTGCGGTATACGGTGTGATGTTAGCGTGAAGAAGCGCGGAGAGGGAATCATTACGTCCACGAGGCCGCTTTGGAAAACTTACGGATCCTGGAGGATACTCGAGGGGCGCGCTGCCTTAATAAGCGCCTTAACATCCCGTCTATAAATTTTAAGCGATGTAAAATTAGCGCGAACTCAATGGTAGGTAGGTAGATAGGCTACTCGTTTCTCTGCACATTTCGTTCTAACATCCGTGTTTCAATTCGCTCTAGCAACCCTGAATCTTACCTTAAACTCCGCGGAATAATAGGTTTCCGACGTTAGTCGGCTCGCTCTCGCAACGACGGTTCCTTATTCATCGTCGTCGAGCCGATCCGACCGACCGAAGTTGAACCCTCTCGTTCGTTGCCCGTTGCCGAAGTCGTTATTAACCGAGTGAGAGAGAGAGAGAGAAAGAGAAGAGGAGAGAGAGAGAGAGAGAGTTGGCTGAAGGTAATTCGACTTCGAACACGCGAATGAAATTGGCTCTGACTTGGCGCGGCGTTCGCGTCCCCGGCGACGAGAGCGATGTAAGTGATGTAAGCGACGTGAGCGGAATGGCCGATCCGCGCAACCCGGTGGGATAAACGGGGATGAGCCAGACGTCGGGGATGTTGTAGCCGTGCATCATGTCCGTATTGCGCTTTGTGTCTCGTTCGCCGGTTACTTGTGGCGATTCGTTCTCGTGAAGGATAGCGAGCGAGTCATAAAGCATCACAAACGATCCCGGTGATATAGCTTGACCGGCGCGGCGGCGCGGTATTCAAAAGCGCGACATTAACGTAACCGATATCTGTCAAATTCGCGTTTATTCGTTGGTCGGAAAGCTTCGTGCGAGAGAGAGAGTTCTTTCGCTCCTTCCTGTAAAATTTATTCCGCGCGGTCCGCATCTGTTAAATTATTTACTCGCGCGCGAATTTTACATGGCGTAATACCGCGATTGCATCCTCCTCCTTCTTCTGAATTCTCCCTGTAGTGCGAGCGCGCGCGAGTACAAATTTCGCGAAGTAGGTACCTAAAGGCTCTTAAGTTCGTAAATATCTTTCCTTTGATTCGCAAGCGGCGAATCTTCATCTTTCTGAATCCCTCTCGTCGTTACTTTCCGAAGAACAGACCGAGATTAGACCCGGAAATAATTCGGTGACGCACACCGAAGGAGGGAGGAACTTCTATTTTTTGCAAATTACATGCGAGAGTGCATGTTTTTCGCGAGATGGAAACATTTCGTACGGAATTCACGACGAATCAGGAACAAACGAAACAAACGGAAGAGGAATCTAATTGAAGTTGAGTTGTTATACTCCCAAAGGGCTTCTCTCGACTACTCTCTCGCGGATGTTAAAAAGATTCTGATGCCTTTTTTATACGCGGTCGTGCAAAAAGTTTCTTCTGTCCTATTTTGTATCTTACGTTGCGCGAGTCTTATGAGAAGATATCGCGGAAACGACGGCGGCGGGGGATGAAGTGAGCAATGCCGCCGGAGGATAAGAAGGAAAAGGGAGTAGCCGAGGAAGAAAGGATCTTTCAAACGCGCGCGCGATTTACTTTGCAAACGACAACGGAAACTCGGAGGCGCCCTCGATACGACGCTACCGTCTGAAAACTTGGCCAATAAGCGCGGCGAAAACAAGAAAGAGGAAAGCCCTCCTTTTCCTTTTTCTGCCCCCGTTCGTAGACGAGAAAGGGACTGCATAAACGTAAGCAGGCGCGTTTTAGCGACATCAAAACAGTCGTATATATCTCGGCGATTGACACCGCGGCTGATCGTATATTTTTCGTACCGCTAAACGCCATCTCCCGTTTCGAGCGGCCTCGATCGGGGAACGACGACAGGCAGGACGCCTGGTCTGGTACGCGAGATAAAATGCATCCCGACGTTCGAAAAAGAAGGGAGTGAAGCAATCGCCGTAAAGTGCCGGTATCGTCGTAAATATTGCGCAAAAGCCGCTCTTCTTCGGCGGAGGTGAAGTCAGGAACCGCCGTTGCACGCGAACCGTCGCCGACCCGATGACACCGAGAGCATTCTTGTCGAGAAGTACCTACGTTATTCGTTTAAAAGATCAATGCGTTTTCTTTATCGCTTCGACCGCTTTGGATCAGTTAAAAGTGGTCGGAAAGAAATATTGCAAGAGGAGATATTTAAGGGGCGTCACGTTCTCAAAATTTGTTAACAACTGCTCGATCGAAAGACATTTAATGACAAAAATAAACACGATATCAATTTTTACAATCGATTTTCTCGAAAAGTAAGAAAGTAAGAAACCTCGTGAGGAAAAATTTTATTTTACATTTTTTTGACTTTATTTTTGCACGAAGAATTACCTCACATGTCGTGTCGGATATACAACATCTCCGTGCGTTAGGATAATAGAACTAATAGGAAGTACAGATAGTGACAAATGTGAACTCAAATCTATCAGATCGAGAATCTGAATTATTAAAGTTGACGCCTCATCAGAAAAAAAAAAAAAGATTAAAACTTCGGCGCTCGGTCGCAGCGCCAAGACCACAAATTTAGCTTTGTGACACTTGACGGGTAACAATTGCGAGAGAGTGGTCGTTGCGCGCGATGGCGACGGTAAATATTGCGCAAGCAGATCTTGTCGGACCGATGAAATTGCCCCGCGCGCCATGTTTGTGTGTAACATGCGGCGAGGATGTTTGCGGATCGCGCGCGCTTCGCCCGCGCGAGATATTAAGCTCGCGTTGTGTAAAATGTTCAGAAAAAAGAAGAAAGAAAACGCGATGGAACGCCGAGTGGTAGACAGCGGAGGGCAGTAAAAACGCGAAAGAACAAAAAGGATGCGCGATTGCGAATGCGGCGTGGCTGCGTGAATAATATATAAAGCTCGCGTGACTTGGCTCTTTATGACGCAACTGAACGTATCGCGCGCATTCCATAGCGAACGCATGGCTGCAACTTTTCATACGTACACTTGTATTGTTGTACATGTGTGTATACTTGTTTGAGAGTATGTGACGAGGGTGCGCAGACTCGGAGAGACGCGTAGCCCAGATGTACGCGAAAAAAACACACAGCGATGTTTCTGAAAATGGCCACTTTCAGCCGTCCACTTGTTACGCGAAGGCGAAGACAATAGCGACGGTGAAAATTAATTATTCTCCGACTTGTTCGGCATGGCGAGAAAAAAAAGAAAGAGAGAGAGAGAGAGTGAAGGAGCATTGTGAAGAAACGCGGGATGAGTATACTGGTGCCGGTGACGCGTCTAAGAAAATCAGGCCGCCAACGATTGTTGCTGGCGTCATGATTTTGTCGGGCGCAATTTTGCTCACGTACCGCCATCGCGGAAAAACGGCTGAAACCCGACGAGCCGTGACGTTGAAAATGCGTTTTGCGATATCGCGTTTCCGTCCCCGTTCGCGGCATTTAAATATAAAATAAATGTCCGCGCGAAAGAAATTATTTGTTGCGGAAAAAAAGAATGCACATATAGAAAATGCATCGCGCGTAATTATAATTATTGCATTAACACATTGCATTGCTCGATGCGAGTTTCGCGCGACTCTTCTCTCATTTCGAGCGAATTATCACACAAACTTCTTCATAATAGCTATTATTATACAATACAAAGTTGATGTATTTAATTGTTTGACGGTTTGCAAGTTGATATTTTAACCTAATTTCTCGATATTATAGTAATCGCAATTATACAAGCATGAAATATACACGTTTATTAACTACGTAGAAGCTTCAACAAATATTCGATGTTTGAGTTCATATTTCAAGCTTAATGTGCAAATTCACGCGGCAATATTTGTTTCGCAACCTCCCCCTCCCCCCCTCCCCGTACGACTACCCGTTGGGAAATTTTGTGAAACGCGCACAAAAGATAAAGATACAACGAACGTAGTTACTTTCGAAACACGATGGAAAGGCTGTCGTTAACCGGTGCCGCTGACTTTTTGGATTTCACCGGGAATGACAAGAAACAGAACGGGAATACCAGAAACAGTGGAGAAACTCGTTTACTCTCAGCATTCAGCGACATACAAATTTTTTCGCGCTGTAATATCGAAAACCCGCGCGCGGATTCCGCGCTAAGCTACACACGGGTGTAAAAACGAGAACGAAGGAGATCACCAAAAAAAAAAAGCGAGGAATGGAGAAGAACGAGGGAGCGTTTGCAAAACCGATGGTGAAAAAAAAATATAGTTTGGCAAAGAGACAAAGACCAGGCAGGGGAAAGCGCCAGTGTGCAGAACGATTTCATTTCTGGCTCTGTAATACTCAGAGAAAACCGAACGATTCGGATTCGTTCAAACCCCGCCGTTCGACAAAACCGAGCGGAAAAATAAATGTTCCACCGCGTTTCTCCCTGATCGCGTGCGCGCGCGCGAGTTCTTCCACGATTTAACATATGTTCCACGAAATCACAGACGCGCCCTTGCCGCACGATTTCGTGCCGATGGCTTCTGATTTTGGCCTGGAAAATATATATCGGATGTCCGGAGTGAAGAGATTAGACTGAGAATTGATCTGCGAAATTTATGCGTTTAAATCAACGGAATCCCGTGACCGCTGCTGTTCGAACAAAAATATAATGTGTAACGCTCTCTCTAATTGTTTTAATTTTAAATTAATTTTAAGATTGATGGAAATCTTACAGAGAGTTTTATCGAATAATATAATTTTTTATTTGTCGAGATAGAATCATTATTGTTAATAAATCTCACGAGAAAGAAAATGGAATACGTGTGTTTCAATTTTCAACGACGATTTTGTTGCGAAACAAGGATTTCAATCGCGTTAGACAATACGCGTTCTCGAAGTACTGGCTTTTCCACGCCGGACATCGTATTTTTACAAATATTTAGCTTCAGCACGGAGATTGTAAAGAATAACGCGCGCGGTGCACGTAATAGAGAAACGGAATGAACGGTAGAAAGCGGAGCGAAACAGGTCAGGACCCCCATCGCTTTTGTCGATTCTCTGCCGCGAACCGTTTTAAAAAAATAAATAAATACTCGTTGAAATTTCCACCTCTTCCCGCGCATCCTCTTCAAGACTTTCATTAGCGCGAAACGATTATACATCGGAATGCAACAAACAGCGAAAACGTTGAGCTCGGGTGTGTTTGTATTTTACCGCTAAGAGCGGTATCCATCAATATCCCATTCGGATTTTCAATTTCCGCTAAAAGCTTGGAGAGAAATGGGTTTAATTGGTAATATTTAAAAAATTTTGATCACACACATCGCGGTGCGTAGAAGAGAGAACACGTATCCCACCCGCGCGCTCTTCCCGGTATAATATATAATACCGTTGATGCTTAATATCGATTCGCGCTAGCCATGTAACACTTTCGTAATGCAAAAACGTCGCGGAGAAGCGAAATGTCGGAAGAGAATATAGGATCTTTCTACATGAAAAATTACCCTCGTGACGCGTCTCGTGTTACTTGACGTGACATGATACCGGCGATCTATTTCGTTCGCTTTACCACGTTATATCGGGAAGCATTTCGTGACATCACGCTAATCGGATACAGGTTTGTTCCAAAAGTGTTCGATGCACGAGATAATTTAAGCGAAAACAAGTAATTCGACACAGACGCGAAAATGGCAAAATCTCTCGTAAAATGCGAATCTGTGACGATATCTTTTTTATTATCTTAAAAAAAAAAAAAAAATAGCTTGAATATCGACGTTGGCAATTTTTGTCTGTTCAGTTGTTAAAAAAAGTTAAATGATCGTGTGCTTCTTATGCTGTCACTATCTTCTCACAATATACAGTTTTTCTGCTGAAAATTCTCAATCCCGCACATGCGATACTTACACGCTTTTACGCAGATCTTTTGACGTGTTTATTAACGTATAAAAAGAAATTGCTGGTTTCAAATTTTCTTTGTGTTTTTTAAAAAAACGTGACGTACAGAACAAAAAAAATGTGTTGCGTTTCGATTAACGCGTTTCGTTGCCGCTTAAGGCAACGTTTACAAAGAGAGAGAGAGAGAGAGAGAGTGCGGAGTTGTGACGCAATCCCAGTTTTATTTCACATCATCATTTTGCACGTCATAATCATAACGAGAGCAGACTTATCGCACGACTGCACCCCTATGTGCGCAATCTCCTCTTCGTAAATTATCTTCTCGCGCGCAGACTCCTCGACGTTGAATGTAGCGTCCGGTGCATCCGAATAATACGTTGCGATTGAAGTGACATATTATATTGTTGGAAACAATGCTGCGAGCTTGTTGCCACGGCTTTATTGAACGTTGCGTGACAGCGAGCGCGGTCTTCTCTCTCGCGCGGTGTGTGCAGAAAGTGCGCACGTGTGCGCACGTATAATAATGTTTGTATGCGCGCGACGTAACTCTAACACGCGTTACCGAGCTTGCTAACACGCACATACATCGAACGAGAACGAAAATTAGGCCTTTCTCTATCGAATATCACATTCGTTTCTCTCGTTTGAACTGATTATTAAATAATCGCGAAAATGTTTTAACAAACGCGCGCGCGCGCGCGCACCGACCCTCTTTTACAAATCGAAAATATTTATCTTCGATTCCGTCGTAAAACACATAGAAGAGGGAAACGCGGCTGGCCCGCTTTTTCCGCATCGCCGCGCTGCATAATTCAACGGACACCAGCGGAAGAAAAACAGTTCGAAACCGCAAATTACATACGAGCTACTCGATAATGAGCGGACCGCGCGAGCGTGACGAGCTCTCGTTAAGGTTGCGCGTTAGCTTGCGCAGGTTTGTCGGCAAAGGATATCGGCACGGTAGGCTACAGTACACGGAGTACAATATTCAGCAAGTAAACCATACATACACACAGACACGAACCACCGTTGTGGTTGTATATGAGCGGAATTAGGTTTCTGTTTGCTTGTTTATTACCGTATCGCGCGAAAATGACCGGACAAATGTACACTCAAAGCCGGAGATACGCTGGTCCGACTTCAAACAGGTTGAACTACTGCGCACGAAGAGATCTCATTTAAAACAGATAAAGAAACTATTCGTATAAAAACTTTGCAATTGTTTTTTTTTTTTTAATATTCTCTGAATTAACTTGAATACAGTCTGTGCGAAAAATATGTTGTATTTCATAAATTTATAATATTGTATATTCTCTAAGATTGCGAAAAGAAGTTAATCCCGAGGTCAAAGGTTCTTAATTTTTTCGTGCAAATACTTTTAAGTTTATTTGAAATATTTTGCAAGTTGTGACGTTAACGATTTTGCTCTACTAGCTGGATACAATATTTGCCGGCCTACAACATCGCGAAAAACGAGAGAGAACAGATAGAAATCGCTGTCGATGAATCCGCGGTGTCGAGGGATGTCGATTGAAACGTCGATGTCGCTTGAAACACTTTCGCGTCGAGCTCGTCCCTTTGATGTTTGCGGATTTAACACTTTTGCAATACTGACAACAAGTGAGCCTCGAGAGCACTTCGACCGATCGTTCTCAATGTGAGGCGTGTAAATGACAAGTACAACGTATGTTACGATACTAATTCGTTCGGAAAAGATGATCGATCCGATGGAATTTTTATCGGCGACTGGAAACTTATCAACGCGCGGATGACGCGCGCGTTAAATCGATACCTGTTTCTGCATCAGACGCAAGCTGCGTCTCTCTGCGGTTTGAAAACGGAGAGAAGAATATGTTACGCTTTCGAATGCAGAACATTTCGAAGCTCCGACCGCACAATTGCGGCGCCGCAGTTGCTCTGATTTCAAGATATTGCAGTTTCGAACGTACGTGCGCAAAAATTCTCTTTTTTACAAATTTAAGAATTCTATCTTTAAATAAATAAGAATTCTATCTTTAAATAAATTTTGATTTGTTCGATTTTAAAAAAATAATTGTTGCAATCTTATAACGTGAGTCAGTTGTTTTTTTCTGACTCTCTAATTAATTTACACGGCGTTCTTATTTCTAAAAATTTGTTTCTTAAATTTCTTTTGACACAAAAATAACTTCTTTTACATACATACTACATATTTACATACATAGTAGCATATTTCTATATTTGTGATTTATACTAAAAATTGCTTTCATTATTCGGATCGAAGTCGGCGCGCGATATGCGGCCGATTTTCACGGTGGTTTACCCGATCGAGAGTTCGAAGTTCCGAGCGACGTTTTTCTTCACGGGAACGTTGCCAAGTAGTGGCAAGGAATCGCAAGTTCGACTTTGCGAAAAACCTGCTGTTTCCTCGACCATATTCGTCAAGGTCTATTCGTATCTTATTGACGAGCTGCCGCACGGTTATCAATTGTTGTCCGCGAGAATATTTTGGCTCGATAAATATTTTTATCAGCATATAGGGAAAAGATGACGCATTGAAGCGACATTTTATTTCAATATCTAAATCGCTGACACACAACTAGTAATTAGTAAGCTTCTTTAATTATGTTATTTTTCACGAAGTCGTGACGAGATAATTACTCCTCTCTGATGCAAAGCGAAAAAAGAACGATTTAAAACTTTCGCTGAAACTTTCGATCGGTATCGGAAAACTCGTAACTCGCACAAGGAACACGGGAAAGGCGTTCGATACGGAACTTCCATTCGACCGTATTCTTTCGCGAAGGCTATAACAAGCGCGTCGCGCAAGTTATTTCTGGCTTTCGGAAACTCCCGTGCAGCTTACCCGAGAAATCGGCCATAAAAATTAATGTCTAGTTGAGACGCTTTATAAAACGACGACTGTAAATAGAGTATCCAGAAGAAACTAGAAGTAAATTTAGTAGAGAATTTTATTTAGACTTTTTTATCTTGGAGTTTTTTCCATTTTTTGACTTTTTCGATTGAAAAACACAACACAGATCTGTCTTTTTCAATATCTCCTGAATAGGTTTTTGAACCGCGTTAGTGTCATTTTTATTCCGACGTTTTAATTTTATATAACTGTTCGCATACTAATTTATTAAGTATGCATTAATTGCATAATTAGAATTCGATCGTTGTAACAATAAATCTCGCTTGTTATATCGGCGATAGCGGCATCCCCCGTATTTTCTACGGCGACGCTACATGAAAACCGGCCGTTTTCTCGGGACTCTGCCGCGATCCGATAAACAATTAATAAACATAAATTCTCTCGAAATCGCCGATGGGACATGCACGCTCGCCCGCTCGCGCCGCATAAAATCGTTATAAATTCTTTTTTACGAGGCAGAGTACATAAAATTGCGTCGAGTCTCTCGCGATTTATATGCCGACGCCTAGCGTCGTCCTGTGTTTGCGCGACGCCTCGGTCGAAAGGACTCATTCCTTTCCTTCTCCGAGCCCTTTAAAAGCGATCGTTAAAACATGGCGAGGGTGTCGTAAATCGCCGACCGTTACGGAATCATGCGCGTACTTCGATACGGGGAAAAGGAAGAAAAGCTTCAATTATCGACTGTGTGCGCGGTCGGGACAAACCGTCTTCTTGCAGTCATTCTGAGCCAATTTTCCGTGGAAGAATAAAAGTAAATATTGGATAATGTAATAGAGAAAGGAGGACGAAGGAGAAACGTTGACGTCACGTGACTGTTTCGCAGCGATTGTGCCGTAAAAAAAAGTCGTACTTAAATCTGATTGCAAAAATAACTTTGTTTTTTATAAAAATAAAATGTAATAATAAGTGCGCGATTTGTGATTTTATGTCAAATATTTGTTTGAAAAATATATCTCCGTTGTTTTTTTTTTTTTTTTTT
>QVOA01001280.1:0-16945 GCA_014825685.1 Pseudomyrmex cubaensis
AAACCCCAGGGGTGTGTCTCTTCGGCCCTTAATAGGGAGGGACCCGGGATCGCCTTATTAGCATGCACGCGGGTCCCCCCCTGGGGCATTCCCCCCCTGGGGCATTTTACTGCATCTATCTACTTCAACATCGAATTAGCTGTTTAACTTGTAAGGTGAATACATTTAACCTTGGATATTTTTCTAGAGTTGGTCGTTTTTTATTTTGCATAAATAAAAATTATTATATCAGAAAAATTGAATAAATAAGATATGGAGTCTATGGGAAGCTTGGAGATAGCGCAGAGATCTACCTTTGTTGAAATGGTTGAAATAATATCTAAAAAAAGGTAAGCAAATTGCTAACTAATTGTAGACAGATTGACTACAACGTCAAGCGGAATATCGCAACAGTGCGAGGTCATTTAAGACAGGCAGAAGTGGTTTGTAAACAGATCTGCTAGATATTGTCATTCTCGACAAATTGGATCCAAATTCCGAACATAGATTCATCAAGGTTTTGAATATATTACTGAACAGATTTCGGAATTTGGTATCAATTTGTCAACTGACTCTTGAGAACCGGTTTTTTGTGCCTTTCTGTCTATTCCGTTAATAGTCTTGGAACATATTTTCTATTCAATTTATTTTTGATTGTTTTGGTGAGAAAATTTATCGGAGATTTGACAAAATGTTTTTGACAGATATAACTGACGTATGAGATTAGGACGTTGCGTCTGGTGCAAAGTAAATTATATGTTTGCGTCAGTGTCACATATTTATAAACACATGAAGCTAGCACATCCAGAAATAGCAAAGGAACATGAAAGAGAAAGTTCATTAACAAAAGTGTTATGTCCATATTTTAAACTTACACATTCTAAGGCAGAGTGTGCACTTTGCCATAGTGTTTTTTTTTATCGTACTTTCACAGATCTTTTAAGACATTTGGAAATAGTTCATAAAACTCATATTTTAATTATGAGACGGATATGATTATATAAGAGAAACTAAAAAAATAGACAAGACAATAATAAGAGGTATTTTGAATAATAATTTTTTTCTAATTTTACTTTATATAATTTACTTTATTTAATAATTTTACTTTATATATAAAAAAAAATTAAAAATGTATAAAACAAAAAAACTAAAGTTTTATAATATTTATATAAAAATTTTCTTTTTATATTTTGTCTAATATAAACGATATTTTTGTTTGTTTACACGTAGATCAACAATCAGGTCAAAAACAAAAAATACTTTTATATTTTAAAATATAAATCTAGGACTGTAATTCTGTTTTATAAACAAGTATGTACTTGTTTTATAAAGTAAAATTTATTACAAAATATTTTTTATATTTTTTGTTTTATTTTATTTTCCATATCTGTGTATTTGTCAAAGTTATATATAACTCTGTTATTGTCTACAACTTTTGTGAAAATGTTTCTAAATATGATATATCAATTTAATAAAACTTAAAATACTTATATATAATGTACGTATAATGATTAGTTTACTATATTTGTAATTGAATAATCTATTTCTGACGATTTTGACAAATTTGTTACGTATACATTTGCAAATTCTGTTTTTTAAAAATTGGCATCCCAATCAGAAAAATCGTTTATTACTCGAGCACGATCTGGAGGATATTTGTCGAAATTTCTCATGTCAAGATGTCCTTTTATCTATACGAAAAGTAATACGTATCTTGTAACTAAAATACAATACAACAACACACAAGAACGTACACGTTTCACTAATAAACTCATTAAAGTACTTACTACCGGTTTTAGAAGAGCGACCATCGTTTGGTTTTGTAGTGATTTCCAGTCAAAATTATTGAACCATCTAGAAACAATGTTAAAATAATTACTTTATTCAAAATAGATACTATAAACAAGATATACAAAACAAAATGTTTGAAGAGTCTCAAAATATAAAATTGCAACTTTTTATTAAAAAGAACAAATGTTTTGACAAATTTTACAAAAGTGTAAAAAAACTTTGGCAAAATATTACTTGTGATTTCGCACATCCGTGGCGCCATTTCGCAAATGGCCGAGTCTCTTCGTCGGTTCGAACTGTAAAAGACGACACATGAAACTTTTCGCGGTGGGTTTGACCACGCTAGGTATAGGAACGTCGTCGAAACCTCTGAGAATGTTTTCGCACACTTGGATATCGTTCACACCCTGGAAAGGTGTTCGGCCGAGAAGTAATTCGTACACTAACACTCCTAAAGCCCAATAGTCCACGGCTCTTTGCAATGCGAAAAATAAAGAAATATTTAAATTCAGATAAATTGTATTTTACGAACTCTGTTAAAATATTTCTGACACAAACAAGTCACGAACGATACCTATTATATCCTTTAAGCTGAATAATCTCCGGGGCTATATATTCAGGAGTTCCTACGAAAGTCTTTGTCTTGTAGGCACTTATCATCTTGCTAGATCCAAGATCGGTCTAAATAACCAAAAGTCATGTTAGTTAACATTTGTGATTTTATAAATGCCGTCAGCTTTCAAAAATCACACTTTCACTCAAAGAAAAATAGTCGCGCGTGTAGATATTTATTTGACAAAAAAACTTTTTAATTTCTATCAAGTTTATAACATGTTAACATACGATTTTAATATAGCCGTTATTGGCTATTAAGATGTTCTCGGGCTTCAGATCTCTGTAAACGATACCAAGTGTGTGAAGATGATCGAGCGCTTCCACGATACAGGCGACGATAAATTGAGCGGTTGCATTATCAAAACGACCGAATCTGTACAAAGCTGTTCGCAGATCACCGCCGAGACATGCCTCCATCAGAAAGTAGAGATATTTGTTGTCCTTGAACGTTCTGTGCAATCTGTATATGTATAAATTTGTGCATATGTTTAGCAAATAAGAGATAAAATGTATATTTTGATATATCAATTCTAACAGCAAGTTTTGAACTGACTTGCAGATAAAAGGTGAGCTACACAATCTCATATTGTGCTTCTCGTTGTAGATTAGTTTCTGGTATCCCTTCTGTGTTATTATCTTCTTGCGCACTTTCTTCCTGGCGAAGCTGATATTTGGCATCGATTTAACGGTCACCAATTCCACCCTGCCGTAACCTCCGGCTCCTATGGTTCCTATCGCTTCTATATCCGACAAGACTAAATTGCAAAATGCCTCATCCCAGCCTTCCACGACCGTAGGACGTCGGAAGATTCGCCAATCCTTGTTTCGTATTGATTCTAATCCACCAAGGTAATTCAAAAATGATCTGCATTATAGAATAAACACATGTTACAAAATATATACATGTTTAATATTTAAATAATATTACATATATAAAAAATCTTAAAACAATTTGCATGTTAAAAAAAGATATACCGCCGTACTCTCTGTCAATTGTGTAACATTCGGTTCCAGGTGGCAGAGCAATGGCGTTAGCTTGCCGTTTAGTGTCGCCGTTATCGTACAAAGCTTTTTCGCCGAAATAATCACCTTTGTCGAGTATCATCAATTCCTTCTCTGCACCAAACTCATTTGTCTTTGTGATTCTGACATTGCCGCCTTTTATTATGAAGAACTTATCTCCCAGTTCTCCTTCACGTATGATGTACGAATGAGAAGTATAAAATTCCTAAGGTAATAACATAATATTTATAAAATATTTTATTTCAAAAGTTTTATGTATATAAAAAAAAACATTGACTTCTGTTCGCAAAGAGAAACAGAAAGTGTATTGTATGTAGCTTTTACTTACCACGCTTATTAAATCGGACATTTTTAGAAGAACTTCCTCGGGAAGTGTTCGCAACACGGAAGTGCGACGAAGAATTTGCAAATTATATTGCGTGGATTCTTCGTCGTTTCTCTGCATTATAGCGTGAAAAACTTTTCGGTCTAAGACCCAAACTTTGGCATCGGTTTGCGCTGTAATTCGATTTATTTAGTTTCTTAACTGTAGTAATTAAAAAAAAAAAGAAAATTATATAATCAATATTGATACTTAGTTATACCGTCAATTGAAGACAATCTTTTTGTGTTATATAGTAACGCTAATTCTCCAAAAGCAACGCCGGGTCCGAAATTTCCATAAAATGTGTCGTTTACGTATATCTCAAACGTTCCCGTTTCCGAGACATATAAGTGAGATCCTGATTTTTGAAATACATAAATACAATGTACTTGTATATTCTGCCATTTTTGCAGATTGTTAGGAGCGTTAAAGTGATAAAAATATTTGTGAAAATATCTTGAAAGAGAAGCTATTCTCGCGATTAATCATCACACGCACTCACCTGTTTCACCTTGCTGAATAAGTCGTGTTTGTCCTTTTATTGTTTTCGGGTACATAGCTGAAACAATATCGTCAATACGGGATTCATCGAGATCCCCTAGAAATTTGTTTTCCCGAATAGCAGTTTTAATTAAACGTTGCGTCCTAAAATATATAGCAAAAAAAAAAAAAATGGAAATTTAAATTTAATTAGTATCATCATATGTGTTATAAAATAATAAAGTTGTTTCGTACTCTGTGTCTTTATCAAAACGCGAAATCTCAATCTGTGACACATCGATTTCGCCCATAACACCGCGTTTACGTTGTTGAGTTAAAAGCCGATAGAATTCATTGCTCTTCCTTCGAGAATCGAGATTTGTGTTATATGATCCCAAATTAGCCGAGCCACGATGGGGCCATCGCAAGCAGAGAGCGTGCATTTTAATATCTTTCTACAAGTTTCGTCTGTAATCACTTATATTGTTTATATATTACTTGCAATGATATACGTATATTTGTGCAATCATATTTCTTTTATATCACACGAAACAATTACTATAATTTATGCAATTAATAGATAATTGAAAATACTGATGAAATCAATGATTTATGGTAGAAAAGACAATAAATAAAAATTTGACTTAGAATTATTTGTAGAAATTATTTATTTTACAGAAAGCACACAAACTTACCTTGATTTTATTTAACGTGTTTTCTCTCCTACGTTGCATTTTACGTCGCGTATCAGAACAGAACTGATTATAGTCAATATAATTGCAGAACTGTAGGAGATCTTATCTACGCGATGGATAGCGGCAGTTAGTTGCCACAGTAATTTTTTAAAGACTATAATGTGATTTCCATCATTGTCGACAAAACCACTAGTTTGATAAGATCGATAATAGTGCAATGTGATTCAACTAAGAATGTGATTTTTTTTAAGTGAGTGATATGACGCGTTGTTCTACACGTATTTGTATGCAACTGATTAGTCGTTTTCATATTAGCAACATTTATGTGTTGCGATATAAATCAATTTTTGATGATTTTAATTACACGCATTTAAAACACAGAAATGTTTGTGGAAAAATATAGGATAAGGAGAAAAATTAGAAACAGAGAAAGAAAAATATTAGAAAATTATTTTTTCGAAAATGTGACACGTTATTGTACATACATCTTAAAATTACATTACACTGCTTATTTTTTATGCGATAAAATCATTTTAGTTAAATACATTCTTTTGTTTACAGCTTACAGATTACTATATATTAGACAGAATTTAATATATATTTAGGATATAAATATAGTAATTTTTAATATCACACATATAAAAACAGAGTATCGTTAAAAACATAGATAGGTACGTATAGTTTTATGTTGAATCAAGGTACACCAGAATATCTCGTAATAATTATGCTTTTACGAAGAATAACACATTTTTTTTTACATATTCGCTCTCAGAGATTAAATGTTCTACTCGAATAAATCGATGTTATTATTAAGTAATCACTTTGATACTTGTTTTAAGAACATTTTTAAGAAGAAATTGTCAAGTGCTAAAAATATCCGATCTTTTTTTTTTTTTTTTATTATAAAAAGTCACAAAAATCCTGCTTTTGCGTAATCGCGCAAAAAGATTGCGTGAAAGGTCGATCGCATCGGTCTTCAAAATTCAATGTCCCAACCGGAAAATTCGTCTGGCGGAATATCACGGTCTGGTGGATATCTTTCGAAATTTCGTGTGTCGAGTTGATGTCGCACCTGAAAAATTTAAATAAATAAAATAAATTCGCGCAAAACACAAGAGTGTTTCCGTGTATGTAAGATACATAAATCGAAGCTTTCACACGATGCTTTCTTCAGTTATCTACAGTAATAGTTATCTATCAATATTTTCTTTAATGACTTTACGTAAACTTGCGATAAACGTACCGTGGGCACAATGGGAGCCGGCAGCGCTAATCTTTGAAGTGCTTGCCAATTGAATCCGGAAAACCATCTATAACAGATAAACGTTATATTTGTTATTGGATATTTTCTTAACATTTTCACAAGCACGGGTCATATATACAAGAAATATGTTTCAAAAAAGTACAAATAATGTTTACAGAATTGTTTAAATCTAAACATAATGCGTTAGCTAAGCATATAGTGCTCTTTTTTTCGAAAATATCCTACGAACTTACTTGTGATCGCGGATGTCCTGTATTCCGTTTCGCTGATAACCCAATCGTTCTGACGGGCTCAATCGGAGTAGCTTCTTAATGAGATTATTGGCATTTTTATTGACGATGCTTGGTATGCCGACCATTTCTATGCCTTTCAGTATTTTATTGTAAGTCGTCATATGATCGGATCCGCGAAACGGTGGCTTGCCGACGAGAAGCTCGTGCGTTAAAATGCCGAGTGCCCAATAATCCACCGCTCTTAAAAAAGTCACAATGTGAAGCGCGACAGATAGATTGAACAAAATTATAAGCGAGCTGATAATTAAACAATACACGAACGAACTAACAAAGTTTACTTACCTATCGTGTCCTTTGTTCAAGATAATTTCCGGAGCGACATATTCGGGTGTGCCGGCGAACGTCCACGTTTTGGCCGGACCGATCTTTTTACTAAAACCAAAGTCCACCTATCGAAGAAAATAAAATTTTTGTTGGAAATATTTTTTCATCACGCATTGCGTACATACAATTAGAAAGCCAATAATAATCAAATGAGACTCACTAGCTTCAGATAACCACGCGTGTCGAGCATAAGATTCTCCGGTTTGAGATCTCGGTAAACGATGTTTAGCGAGTGAAGATGATCGAGAGCTTCCACCACGCAACCGACCATAAACTGCGCGGTGGCGTCGTCGAAGTAGCGTCTTCTTTGCAAAGTTGTCCACACGTCTCCGCCGAGACAAACTTCCATCAGAAAATAAACGTATTTGCAATCCTTGTACGTTTGATAAAGTCTGAATGGACATAAAAATTTGATTATATTTATCAATAAATTATAGATATTGATTCTAGAGTTTCTAAAATTTACAGTACACAAAGAACACGTCGAAACTCTCGTACTAACTTGCATACGAACGGTGAATCACATGCTTGCATAATGTACTTTTCGTTAAGCACGTGCTCTTGCTGTTGTTGCTCGACCATGACCTTCTTCTTGAGTTTCTTCAAAGCGAAACTCTTGTTCGGATCAGATCTGAGCGTGACAAGCTCGACACGTCCGAACCCACCCACTCCTAGAGTTCCTCTCGTCTCAAGATCGGATAAGGTCAAATTAGCATATTCATTTGTCCATTTTTTCGGAGTCAACGAACGCTTCTGTTTCTCGTACTCCGCCAACCAGTCCTTGTTACGAATCTCATCGAGACTACCTAGGTAGTTCAGGAATGACCTAAAACAATTGTTTAGATTACAAAAATATTAAATTACATAACGTTCTTAACATTTTCACCCTGAGATAAAAAAAAACTTTCGCGAAATATGTTTCTCGAAGTGAGTTTATTTAACATTTGATTATATGTAACGAGATAACGTATATTAGTCGTATTTACGTTCTGTCCAATGTCAAACATTCGACACCGGGCGCGAGTGCGATAGCATTAGCACGTCGTTCGCCTTCGTCATCGTAAAGAGCCAATTCGCCAAAATAATCTCCCTTGCCGAGGACCACGAGTTCTTCCTCGCCACCGTATTCAGTATCCTTCGTAATCCGTACGTTACCGCCGCTTATTATGTAAAACTTCTCACCCTTTTCGCCCTGCCGTAGTATTTTAGCGCCAGCTGGGAAAAATTCCTGTGCACACACGCAAAACATTATTACTTTGTAAATATATTGTGCGTGATGTAAAATTTGCAAATATTTTGATTTACTATTCTTATGAGATCGGATATCTTTGCGAGCACGTGATCTTTGGGTTCGGGGAGCTTTTGGAGAACGGAAACACGTTGAAGAAACCGGATGTTGCCCTCTAGTTGTTCCTGAGCTGTTCTCATCATTATAGTGAGAAATACTGATCTGTCGAGTACCCATACTTTTCCACCTTTCTTTACTGAAATAACAAATTTATAATAAAACGTAGTAACATATTCTCAGAGATAGTTTTTTTATAATTTAAATTTTTTCTTTTTTACGTACCGCTAATTGATCGAAGTCTTTTCGTGTTGTACAGTAGAGCAATTTCTCCAAACGCGACTCCCGGTCCGAAGCTTCTTTGGAATTTATTTCCCTCGTAAATATCAAACTCTCCTTCCGCTGACACGTACAAATGCGAGCCTGTGAACAAAGAATGTAAATATTTTAATACAATAATTTTTATTATTTTAATTTTACTATTGTAAAATATTAAAAATGTGCATACCTATGTCACCTTCCCGAATGACCAAAGTATTGGCGGGAATTTGTTTCGGATACATCGCGGAAACGAGCGCCTCTACTTGATTGTCTTCGAGATTTCCCAAAAATTCATTTTCTAAAATGGCTCGTTTAATTTGCCTTGCGCTCCTGTAAAAAAAAAAGCAATAAGTTATATTTTCTATCTTACCTCAAAACAATATCAATAAAATATTATTATAAAAATTGTCATTATTAACATTTCAATTACCTCGCGTCTTTTTCGTATACGGGGGTTGGCGCGGAGGGTGGCGTCGGCGTCCTTCCAATGACGCCGCCCCTCGGATTGTTCACCTGCTGCTCGCCATTGTCCGTGGCAGCTGTCTCTTTCGGCTTGTCATATTGATACGGTGTTGGTGTCGGCGGTCCGGTGCCGTTTATAGTAATTACCGAGGACTGAGTAGTAATACCGGGTAATGGACGTATCTAATAAAAGTTGGAACAATAATATTAATAGCAGACTTTTGTTAGCGTAATATAATAAAGCGACTTATTTACAAATTACGAGTAGATTAGAAAAAAGAACTTACAACGCCGTGCGACAAGTTTGGTTCACCGTTGCTGGCAATTACACCGTGTCTTCCACCATTCTGTACACACACGTGGAACTTACTAGTTTTATTCAAGTGTATAAATACCGTGAAATAAACTTACACTTACAAGTAGACTGAGGCTGCTGGATTCCTCGTGACTCGGCAGAGGGGTAAGATTGATGCTACCCCTCTGCCCGAGAAAATTGGCTCTCGGGAAGCACGAGAACCTCATGTTATCTTCGTCCAATGCATGTCCAAAGCAAATTCTTTTTACGCCTGAAATACAATCGGAAAAAAATCGATCAGATAGTAATTATCTCTCGCTTGTCATCTATCTCTATTTATCAGAAATCTCTAAATATTAATAACTATCTCGGACCTCGACTTCAAAGAAATAACGTCGATCAGACCGATAGGAAATAGGAAAATATGACGATTGTACACATATAACACATGTGTAGTCAGTTATCCGCTGACTCATTTTTGTCACGTTTTATAATGATGTTTAATAGTTTATCGTTCAGCGTTTCACATGCTCAGTTCGTTTATTGACCTGCATTCGGTTTCAAAAATACTTTGTTTGTATTACACGATGACGTTCAATGTCACGTAAAAAGATTCTTTTTCGCGCGCGATACTTTCATGTGACCACTCGGTGCGAGATCAGATTGTTTCCACACCAGTCACATGCTTATGCTAATGGTGTTTGGTGCACGTGACATATTATACCTTGACGTCACAATGCATTAGCACATATTCATGAGAATATTCTCGAGTTTACTGATATTATTTTGTAATCTTTTATATTCTTTTGTTCCTATTAAGATTTCATGTATATAAAATATTGCGTGTATGTAAAATATTAAAATAAACAAATCGATTTTTAATTTTATTTATTTTTTTATTATAAAGTCAAGGTTCTTCTCTAATACTTTAGCGCTCTTTCAAAAGAGATCTGTGATATGTCCGTTGACGTATCTTGCAATAATCCGGACTTGCGTGCCGTCACGTTGTTGATTTTCTCGCCGTGTGATTCAGCAAATCGCTCATTTCATTGGGATTTTTTGCGCAAAGTGCCCTATTCACCGCCAGTGATTGAAAATCTACATTACACGTGACGTAAACTATAGGTTTTCACTATTGGCAATGAACATCGGAATACCGCCTGTATCTATTTCGCTTCTAATCTTGTTTTCTCGAGTATTGTTTCAACAAGGGTCGCGAGAGCGTCACTTCGTTTATCATCATTGTGTAAACAGTGCAGGAATCTCGAGGTAAAATGTTTCGAGGTAAAGTGTAGCTTCCATTATCCGCGTTACGTGTGTGCTTTGTAAAAGTCTCTTTCAAATCTGTATTGCAATAATGAATCTCCTTATTCTTGTGACAAGTCAAGACCGGTCTCTTTCGAACAAAAGTACAAAGAAGTTCGACTGTTATGTAAGTGTCACACATATGTCTCATAAGTTCTCGGAAGAGAATAGAATTCTGTGTTTTATAAAAGAAATGTAATCTACAATACGTACAGAAATATGTACAAATAACATTATATACAACATGCATTTCCTTTGACATTTTTATTGTTAAAAACTCATTTATGTTTATTTATATATCACTTATTTGCGACAAGAGCGAGATCTTCCTCGATTATTTTTAAAAATCTCTTTATATCGTTTCAAGTAAAACTCTTTTTTTTATTTTCTAAAATTAAAACTGACGATTTTTCAAGTTATTTCATTCTTGTCGCAAAAATGTACGTGATATATATGATATTAAAATATCATCGCGTGATACATTTTTAGTGGAAGATACATGGTTACAGATTGCACAGGTTTTAAATACGTAATCTTGTTACAAGAGACAAGGTCAGTTCGTATCGAATTGTACATCGCACTACATCGGGGCCATGATAACAATATTTGATTAAACACACAAGTAAATAATTGCTCAAACGTTAATTATAGCGCGTCTGCCAAATGTATGTCGTTTGTGCGCGATAAACTGCTGCACGTGCTCTCTCGCGCGCAATTTATTTAATTACTAAATTACAATTTTTCATAAGAAAATATTTAGATAAATTTATTATCAAGGTTTTGTCCCTAATGTCGATAAACTGCACGTGCTCTCGCGCAGTTTAATTAATTACTTAATTTTCCGTAAAAAAGTACTTAAACCTTGATAAATTTATTATCAAGGTTTTTTCTTTTCTCACTAATGTCAATATCACGTGAAAACGAAATCATCTCGAAATTGTCTTCGAGTACAGAGCGAATTGTATCAAAGACACCGCGTTCGTGATTACATTATTGTGAAGTAATCGAATTTAATTCGCATGCGATTCTCTACTGCGCAACGATCTAAAAACAAAAAACAATTATATAACCATAATTAACGAAGCGATACTACGTTGTTCGTGTTATTCGCGCGAGCGAATCATGTGTTTTTCCATTGTATTGAAAAAAGATGATAAAAAACAGATAATAATAAAATCTCGCTTTGATGTCGGGTAATGTGCGAGACGATTAAACGATCTTTGCGCGTCCAACAGGAAATGTCCAAAAAAAAAAAGCCAGAAATCTTTTGCACAAAAGTCACGCAACCGTAAGATTTGTACTTTGTTCGCGTGTTTATAATCGCTATTCATTACCTGCGTTTCGTATCGCGTAACGGTTTTTGTATTCTTATGTCCTGTGGCGTGTACAATTCAATTTCACTATATTCTTTAAGATCTAAGAGGAAAAAAAACGTTCACGAGGAAAAAATCGAGAGCGAAATCGGCAGCAAGTGACCATCGATTACACCTTGCCCGTGTGCACCTTGTGCGAACTTTTCTTGTTCCTGGAACGGAACAGCATGACGACAACGACTTTGTTAACGACTCGTAATTAAAGCTTCGAAGATAATTGCATTTCGCGTCTTGAAAGCGAGCGATGCGTGACACACACACACACACAAACGCGTCCGACGCGCGAAGCGACAATATTACGCGACACTTTTTTGCCTTGGTTTTTAGTTGTTTATGTAAAAAAATGCGAGGTCGTAAGTCACGGAAGTGACGAGAACGCAATGATATCGTTAATCTGTTACACAATGCGTGCTCGGTGTCAGAGTTTTTAAACGGGAAAATATACATGCAAGAAATATACTTAAGCAAATGCTTAAGCGCGAGCGCGTGTCGTCGCGATTGCGAAAATCGATGCCGTAACGAGAGAGGATAAATGATAGCGATTTTTTGACGAGCATTACTTTGTAACGTTTTTTCTACTGGAAAACAGTCGTTCGTATCTGTTCGAACGATGAAACGCTTACTTTTTACGCGAAAGCGAGAACCGATAATAAGTTTTCGATTTCTTATATACGCGCGCATGACGCACGTTTTGATCCCGATATTTTACGGGCTTTTAGTATAACGATCTCGTTTTACTTCACTCGGCAACGTTCCGTACGTATCGCAAACATTTCGTAATTTAATACGAAGATGATGCGAATCTATATATAGCGTCACAAGATGACGAACAATTAAGACGTAAAAAACAAAACAAAAAAAAAAAAAAATAAAATGGGATCTGGCGTATATACATTTCGCAAGTCATCGACAATTAAGACAATATTGTTTTTTGACGCGACAATTACATAGTCGTCTCTCTTCATATTATAAACGCGCTTAATCAACTGTAATCGTGCCGAGGTTAATTAGTTTTATATCTACATATGTACGCATACAGCTATATTAATGTAAGATGACACGTGTGAATTATGCGCGTATTTGCCTTCCCGACGAAGTATAGTTATACGGTACTTTCGGTGACTTATCTCGATAATTAATGAGTTTCGATAATTAATGAGTTTGCTTCATCGTTTTATTATTCATCTCGAATTTTTCCAAATTACATGTGCGTGTGTTTTTACCAACTGTTATGAACATAAAAAAAAAGAAAAAAAACTCTGTATTTATTTTGAAGAACAATACGAGTTTACTCTCATTGTGTAAGTTCTTTTCTACGTAATATTGCACAATCGGCTTACTTTTAACGGAACATTACGGTCTCATCGTCGTGTAACCACCGACAAAGTGATGGGAATTTTTTTATCATTCGGTATTGCCTTCTTTCGATCGACGGAATGCAAGTCGATCTTGAAATTTATCAGGCGAATTTATCAGGAACACGATTCGGCGTTTCCGCGGCGTCGATTAGATACAATCAATCGTCAGACAAAAATATGCGCGCGATGAATGTGAACGCTTTTATCCCACCCGGATTCCCGCTTGATAAATCAAACACACGCTGTCCGCTCGCTTCTTTATCGCTTTTCTCAAAAAACTCACCCTTCAGGTTGACGTTCGAGATACTTCAAGCCGAATTGAAAACTTTGCGCCTCGAAAAAGACGCTCACAGAATTCTCGGAGAAAGATATTATATATGCACTTTCTCCGCTATCGCACAATTTCGGAACGGAAAAACACCAATTTTTTGTTTCACCCAACCACGACAACAGATACTACACCGCACGAATTCGCGCATTCAACTGATGCCTCAAGTTTGACAAAGACGCAGAAATCTTATCTAGCCGATAACGAAATGGCGACGAGCAGTGTCAACAGACAGGTACGTACATGGAACGCGCCAACATCTTATCTATATAGCGAATCTATTCTCTTTTCCATTAATAAAACTATCATTGTGTTTCTTCTTCTTCTTTTATATAAATTTCAAATGATATGCCAAGCGCGATCATCGGCAGTACAATTTACAAAAAAAAGTCCTTTTATTATCCCACGCCGATTTACGCTTCATTAGTATCACCGATAAAATTATCAAGAACTGCGAGAACTTTGTAAAAAAAAAGAAATAAGCTTACACAAGGTCAAAAGATTAACAAATGCTAATTGTCTTTGAATATTAATAGCAATATCTTTCTGCATGCTAATGTAAACGTTAACTGACTCAGAAATGTCATTTGGTTTGTCAAACTTTTTCCGAACGAAGTCGAGTTATCGGAAATTTTGAACGATACACATAATTCAAACGATTCTTCCATATGTATGAAGTAATGTATTACATAAACTGCATTGGAAAATATTGTCGAGATACATTGAGAATCGTTACTTCTTCGAAACATTTTAAAGAGAGTCTCAAATCTCTTATCAACTGACTCAGAAAAGTCATAAAGAAAGATTTTCAGTTTATTAGCTCTGAGATAATTAAACAACTGTCTTCTCATATTTTTCGCATCTTTATCTGCGAAAAAATTGCTTTTTTCTTTTATCATCGTCGCTATTATCATGCTTGTATTTTAGATTTTTTTTGTAACATAACAACTATTCTCTCTCGAGTGACTTCATTGTGGGTTTTAATAGTTTTCTTAATAAACTCTAGGATTATATATATGTCAGTTCGTACATATGTCAGTTTATTTGCTACTGTCTTTATTTGGTCGAACGATTGCGTTAAGAATTTTTAGTGCACAGCAGTCACGATGTTTTGTGTGTGTACGTAACAGAATCTTTCACACGTTCTCGAAAATATGGATCATCTGCCACGTAGCAAAAATCTGCTGATAACGCGCGTGTAGCTAATTTGCCGGAAATACTCACCTTTGAAACTTCAGTTTTATTCCAATCCTCGGTTTTCTGACTTATCGCGTCTAAATTATATCTATGGTCTTTTTTTGTTGATGCACAATTTTTTCTCACTGATAAAATGAATTATTCCAAAAAATCGTTCACGTGTTATCTCTCTCTTTCTCTTGTCACTTCTCTGTCAAGTTATTTTTAATCACACGGGGAGATATATATATCTCGTTCGTATCAATTTTTTCAAATCGGCAAACTATTAATATATATATATATATACTTATGTAACTTTAAATTATTTATTCACAAACTTAATTAGCAATTGAATCGCGTTACGTGGTTTGTTCACTGAACGATTAATTCATCACTTGATCGAAATTGCATTAACAATTACGGTTTTGCTGTGAATGCGTGCAAAACGATGAATTTCTTTATTAAAATTGAGTTAGACGAGTTTACACTTAATTTTAACCGCGGATTTAATTAGCAATGTCTATCGAAACGAAAGAAACTTCCTCGCACGATAATCGAATGGAACATTTGTCAATAGAATGTTTCTTGTGGCAATAGAACGTCCACTTAGTTTTCTCTTCTTAGATATTGGATTTCACGCGCGAAGAGAAAACTTATCGGCGTTCTCGCCGGCACACCATTCCGCCGATCAAACCGGAGCCGAAAAGTGCTGATAAGCGAAACAACTCCAGTGTTATCGACAGGCCGGCCTCGATGCCACTAGCAGAAAAACACACTCACCGTTTTCCACCGTCGTCGTCGTAGGTAGGTAGGTAGGTAGGTGCAGTCGACGACGTGGGGGTATTGGTAATTATTATCGTTTGACACTCTGTTATTCGTCCGATATACCGAGCGTCGCAGCTGGACTGTGACTTCACACACACATACATACACTTTTTTCTCTTTTTCTCTTCTATCAATATTATTGTGTGTGTGTGTAGTTATTTTCTTAACTATCTTTTTTTTATCTACAATTTTTTTATTATTACTTTTATGTCACGTTTCAATAAAATATGTACAATATGTTTTCGTATTCATAAAGTGTAAAAATATTTATAATGTATTTTATAATAAAATATATTAAAAATTAAAGATCCACACATTACTCCTCTATAAAAACATAATCGTAGTTACGCACTATAGCAGTCTTTCAGTTTTATCTTAAGTCAGTTAAGTGTGTAATAAGAGTAAAGTCCTATTTGGCACGTGCTTTTTCATTTCTTTTGTAATTGTCATCGCTTTGTTCAATTTCTTTGACCAATGTAATAAAGATTCCGTATTGCCGTTGCATTAAGTCCGCCGGTGATCCTTCCTCGATAATCTTGCCCTCGTCAAACACAACGATGCGGTCGCAATCTAACAAAGCCGCTGCTCGATGCTGTGCACAAATAGTATATACTTTTCTTAATCTTTTATTACACAGAGAAATAATGAACGAGTATCTGGAAAATGTAGTGACATTATTATATCAAACATGGCTAATACTAACCGCGATAATAATCACAGTTTTATTTTCGAAAGCGGCAGCAGCTGCTTTTAGAAGCGACTTTTCGGTGGCTACGTCAAGCGCGCTGGTTGCTTCATCGAGAACGACAACACTCGACCGCTGCAGAATTGTGCGCGCCATACAAAGGAGTTGAAGCTGACCGGCTGAGAAATTTTCGCCGCCTTCTCGTACCTCAAGTTCTATTATATAAAAATATTATTCTACATTATATTGTAAATATATTACTATCACACATATTGTGCACTGCTGCGTACTTAATCCCTCAGGATGCGAAGCTATGACGTCCTTGATTTGGGAGAGTTCGAGAGCATGCCAGATTTCTTCATCGTCATATTCCGAAAGTGGATCTAAATTGTCTCTATAATATATTGAACATAAATTTTTTAAAATAAACAATTACAAAGTCAGACGCGCGTGAAGAGACATTTCTTGATTTTTACGGACCTAATCGTGCCGCTAAACATTGTAGCATCCTGCGCTATGGCCGATAGCCGCGATCGCAAAATTCGAAGCGGCACTTGTCGAATGTCGATTCCGTCCAACAAAATGCGTCCTTGGCTGATTTCGATCAGTTGAAAAAGAGCCATCGCGGCCGATGATTTTCCGCTACCGGTTCTGCCACAAATGCCTAACTGTAATTAAAACAAAACGATCAATAATTATTGATC
>QVOA01001281.1:0-53987 GCA_014825685.1 Pseudomyrmex cubaensis
TCGCAAAAATTTATTCGTAAATCCCATTTGTCTACACGTGTGACACACGGTATTTTCTATTACGCAATAATAGAGTAATTGATATATTATTATAATTGACACACATAGTGCAATCAAATAGAACCTTGATTTGATATTTTAATGGCTAGTGGACTATCAGAACTCATTCTTTGAAATTATTTTTAAAGCAACTTTTATACGCTGCGCAGTGTTGTTTTCTATCCAAACGCGGTGCACGCGTCGGTCTTTCATGATAGGCGAAAAAAAAACCATTCATGTCAAGCTCGTGTTCACGTCATCAGACTTTAGTAATCGGACAGAAACTCTAGTCTATTCGACGCGACTTGGACCGTTTGAGAGAAAATTCGCGGTTTTTTACTCGATTTAATTTTTAAAGGTTCGATACAGGTTGCCTTTCAATCGATAAAAGGACCGATTGAAAAGGACCGGAAAAATTCTAAAGTGTATTCGAACTCGTGACCAAGCTATAGTAAGATCGCGAGACCTTAAAAAATAAGCGGCAGATTAAAATAAATAGATAAACAAAGACGAATAATGTGCGTGTATGCGTGAAGTTGTAGTAACATAAAAATTTTTTTCTCATAATTCCATTGTGACTATCATGGTAACACGCGTGACGTACGTACATATGTGCGATATAGATGCGCTGAAATAACGGACGGAGGAAAAAAAAAAATAAATAAATGATGCGCAGAGTAGGAAAAAGCATTTGCAATTCAATGAGAGCTGTCCGACGAGTAAAAGCTTGGTGCGCTTTTGTACACGCACGTTCGCACGTCCAAATTTCGATTTAGTCAGCAATGAAATAAAGCGCGATTATAAACGCGATCATTATGATAAATCATTTTCCACGCATTCAGGTTTGTTTGCGAGTTCGGACGCGAGCGATCGGTAAATTGTTTCGATGATTTTGAAAAACACCGCCGACGTGTCAAAGAACGTGGCAAACGGGGAAGGGGGCGCGAACAATTTATAATAGAAGTAAATTATTAAACGAGCGCGTGTGACGGTTTCACGCGCGTTACGAATCGCTTTGGTACAGGTTGTTTCAGAAGAATCATGACCGTCTACAAATATTTTATTAAATTTGAAATTCAGCTGACGTGCGCACGAGAAAATTTTTAACGAAAGGTGTAGAGAAGAAATGATAGTTTTTCTCTTTGAATTTTTAATAATAAAATTATAAAAAACAGTTCGTTATACCTTTTGTTCAAAGAAAGCAGCGTTTATTTTTGGAACATGATATAATATTTTTAATAAACTAGTGATTGAATTAAAAATCCGTCAAACACGGTCGGAATTTATATTTTTTTAATTTGACACAAATTTCAGCTTCTTCTTGATTGAATAATATCCGCAAGCGAAAATTTTCCTTGCAAAATGTCTCTTTCCAACGTCTACAAAAAAAAATATCACATAGTAACTCAACGAGATGAAATATTCCCTTCACAAATGGACAAAAGAGTTCTTCCAAAAATTGTCTGTGCGTTCTCTGTGTGCGGTTTATCGAGTTTCCTCCTTTGTAGTTTCTGAAAACAACTGGCGTTTCGGAGCCTCACAATTACCTACGTACGTAAAAAAAAAAAAAAAAGAAATCGATGCCGCAGCTGGCAATGTTTTTAAAGCTTTGGAGGACACTCTTTCGAAAACTGCTGATCTGAATGTACCCGGGAGAGATTGGAACGCCGACACGTTCTCTCCTCTCGCGTGCGTATACATATAAATGAGTTCGGAAACTCCGCGCTGAAGTTACTTACGTGAAGTAGCTACCCACGTGCTCCCTCAGATTGCAACAATTTGATTAACACTTCCCGGGGAACGCGAGAACGTGCTATCATCCCTCAGAAGGGCTGACGCTTTGTTCAGCAATAAGAGTGCTGCGTATTTGTAACATTCCGTTCGAACAGCATTGGTTTGCATCGCATTGCTCACCGCTGAAAACCAATATCTGGGAAATATATAACAAATGTTTTAAGTTAAAACAAGTGATTTAAATTAAACTGCTGCATGCGTAAGCTTGCACATGTTATCAGAAACATACGAAACATTGAATTTATTCTTAATTAAAAAAACATGAAAAACATACATATGCATATTTTTGACGTTTCTTCGAAGAATTATCTTAAAATGTTATTTAATTAGTTTTTCGCTATATAACTATTGCAAAAAATAAATGTTTTGCGGAAATACTTTTTTACTTCTAACATATTACACGTTTTTTTTTTTTTTTTAATGTTAATTTGTCGCACATTATCAAGTAAACTGTGGCTTTCACAAATTTTGGCGAGTTTTATCTAAAATTGCGATAAAAATTAAAAAAAAAAAAACGTTTTTACATAATCTCACCATTATTGCTGTGATGGTGTGTGTTGCGCGCGCGACCTTCTCATCTAACAAATCTTGAAGGAGTTGCACGAAAGAGTTAATATGCGAGAGCGAAACGATAAATAAGGCGAATTTACATAATTGGGTTTTTATCGGAAACAATTTTCTTTAATGGCTTTAAAAAAACTCGTCAGCCGCTGGATTAAACGTGCTGACAGAGAAAATTATCGCGCTAAAAATTTTTCTCTTGATAACATACTTACGTAATATACTTTATGTGTGCGAAGAAAACGTTTCTACTTTGTCTACCAACATCACGTAACAATTATGTAACAGAAGAAAACCGTTCTGGCGAATTCTTACAGTCGTTTCTCTTATTTCACTTGTTGTTATTTTGTTACAAAACTTTTTAATTTATTTATTGTTATGATATTCTCATTCTTTTCATCGCAAAACTACAAAACAATTTGCTTTTTTTTTTTTTTGATATTAATAAAGGAGAACAAAACGGAGATGAAGTTTGCAAAAAAGTTTTGTTGATGTGTACATTGTTTTTTTTTTCTCATTCTTTGCGACAACATGCGTGGCAACATGTACTAATGAAGTTAAATTAATTGCGTTTGAAGAAAACACACACATACACAGTTTATTGGAAATTTTGTTTATATTTTGAAATAAAGTGCAAAAGACAACACAATAGTAAAAGGTTTTGCGATACTAATAAAAAGCAACAAAAGTTAATAATGCGATACGTAAACATGTGCGCAAAACAAGTCATTTGTTTGCAAATGAAAAAAACTCGATAATTAGAAACGATAATTAGAACACAACAGAGAAAAAACTAACAAACAGAAATAGGTACATAAACACTATCACGTGTGCTGCTTTTATTCTTATTTTGTAAAACGACTTGTTTTTCTTCCAAAATAATTTAATTTTAAATTTATAAAAAAATAACTGAATTTAAGTAATGATACATTACAGAGGAGAAAGAAAACAAAGGAAAAGAAAGTAACAAATAATTCGATAGCAATGCGTGGATCGCTGTCACGCTATTCAGGCAGTTGTTGACGGCTCTTGTCGATTATCTGTTCTTGCTCTCGCATTGCTGCGATAGTACCGATACGTTATACTCGCACAACCTTCGCTTAAGTTTCGTACAGTGTTTGTACACGGTTGTCGCTCGCGCGATTGCGAGACTCTGTCTAAACGCTCAGCTGATTTTCGATAACAAGATCCGCTGACCTAGTTTCGAATCAGCTGTCAGAACGCATTTGCGACAGGCAAATCGCTTGCGCGTCACTGTTTTACACGTGACGCGTGAAAAGATGATTCTTCGATAGTCTTGCCCGCCGAACCATATTTGGTCCTCGATAGTTCTTTACATCCGATTTTTGGCGGTTATCAATTCCTAGATAGTACTTTTGATAGCCAACCCGGCGAAATATAAATTATTGTTTTAACTAAATATGTTAATGCATTGCGTACGTGCGCATGTATAGGTACGTCTCTACTGTAGGTAGTTGTACAATAAAAAGCCATTTTTTGACGCGAATTAACGTATGTTACGAGTGTGGTTTTTGTTTGTTTTAAACGCTCTGGAATGGCGTTTTTGCGATATTAGCACGTGTCAGATGTGTTCTACTTGTCAGTGTGTTGCCGCTTAAAAAAAAAAAAAAAAAAAATATCGCTGAATATCGCGACAATATAAAAACGGGCGTTAAAATACAATACGCCGTGGTAACGGCGTACAGATAGCCGAGAGTTAGGAATCGTTGCAGTTCCGGGAAAACTTCATCAGAGAGACCGTTCTCGTTCGCGTTTCCTCGTTGCTCGCAATCGACAACGAGATCTCGATGCCACAAACAAAGTTTCGTAGCGCGCGACAACTGTTGCTCCCGGCTACCTACCAGATGAGAAAGTTTGTCGCTCGCTCGCGCGCGCGCGCGCGCTAATACATTTCGACGCGATTTATCGCTCGCGTATCATTAAGAGCATTGCACGACCATCCTTTCGACTGCGACGAGTATGTTAATTTAACACAACATTTAATTGGATGGCCTAGTAATATTTTACACGTATTTTAATGCAAATAAAAGCAAAGTTCTTTCCAATTTATATTGAAAGTATATATTTTCTACGTAGTAGCTCTATCATTCACATATTCTCTCTCTCTCTTTCAACAGAAACTAAAAAAAAGAATAAAAAGATATATACAATACGCATAAACAAATTTTATTTTGTTTTTTAGTAGAAACGCAGATTTTTTTATGAGAGAACAGTTTCAACATTTCAACAATTTCCTTCTACTGCATTTCCTTTTTCCGCAATTTAACGCTACGAAAAGAAACACCTGACCAGAGCATCTCATTATCAGACTGCTCTTGAAACTTTGATGAAGTGAAATGTTCACGAAACGTCGGAATAAAAATGACACTAACGCTATTCCCAAATTCAAAAACTTATTTTCAGGAATTTTTTTAAGACACCGCGAATGCATCAAATATCAGAACAATTTCAAGATGAGTTTAAATTGCCTCGAAACACATTCGTGCTTTTACGACGATTTACATAGCTGTCGGATATACGAATTCTTGCGCTGAGATTTTCGATTGGATCAGTGAAGAAGAAATAGAGAGAATCCGGGCCGGAAGTCATATTTTCTCGTCAGTCGTCCGCAAAGATAAATGCATAACGCCCGAACTTCCCGCTAAGCCCTTATCCGAGATAAACCTCAAGTCGACCTGAGGCTCGTTTGCACGTCGGGCACGCTGTCGGCTGAGTTTCAGTAGCCGATGGATGTGTTTACACGTCACGTTCTCTGATGCATAGTCACGCGGTCAGGTTTTGGGTAGGATAGGGGATGTCAAGCTCTCAGAAGCTAAATGGGTCATCTGAATATTAATTCCGTACGTTGCACACAACGTGACGTGTGGATACGGACACAACGATACGTCTTAATTGCACCGACTATAATTTTTAACGCGCGCATTGTGAAATGCAGTTTTTTTTTTTCAGAAAGGCTGAGTTATTAACATGTTCTAAACGAAACATTGTACGTTATGACAATTGTATGTAACATTTTAAATCAGAATTCCAACAAACCACACACAGATTCATCAGTAATTATGTAGTATATAATTACTGATGAATCTGAAATTATAAAACGCGCGAGATATATGAGATATAATAATATGAATTTTGCATTTGAATGCATTAAATACGTAGTTTCATTTAGTTTTTGTGTAATTAAAGTTGAAGTCATATTTGTGTGATAATAACACGATTTAGAAAAGGAGAGAACAACGTGACAGTTGTATTATTTTTTTATGAATATACAACACTCACAGTGTTCTCGGTTTTCTTTCTCTACATGATATACACATATAGCTAAGTACCCGCATAGAATTTATCGCGGAAAAACGAAGCTCGCTCGCGATGCTTAGTTCACGCGTTATTCCGCCACATAATCTTCTTCATCCTCAAGGCTTTACGTCATTGAACGAACACGACCATGTATTATTATCAAACGATAAAATACTTTTATTGCTTTTCTGAAACCATATTTTCACTGTTCAAACGGTTTCAACGTCATCGATAAATTTTTCATAAAACTAGCAGCAAGACTTGCTGCAAAAGCGAACTGTCAATTCTATACGTTACGTCTGTGTGAAAGTGAGCACAGACCATCGATTATTCTTATAGCTGACACTTTACGATTCCGCGGAAGAACAAATTTGTATTGTTTTATATTTATGTTAAGTCTTTTTTCTCTACAAAAGTACGATAATATTAGGCAAGACTAAAACTTTTGCATACACTTAACATATATATCTCAGTAAAATTTAGCTCATGGTAATAAAAATTTTATTTTAGAAAAATCCGACGTGCGCCAATATTCAGAATTTGACATTTAACTTTAACATCTATTAATTATTTTCTATGTATATACTAGGTGTGTGTCAATAACATTTCGAAAAATATGTCAATGTTAATTATTAAAAAAATCATACAATATTGCTACGTGCAATTTACCAGGTTTATCATTTGCCATGCATCGAATATACATGGGCAAAATTTCAATTATCGTAGGATGTCGATATTAATTACTAATGGTCGCGTAACATCATTTCGAGCGTGAATCACTTAAATAAACATACACATGTACATGCACGTGTTCTCGAATTTGTCATTTATTTAATTCTCTAAACATTTATTTCGTTGAAAATAATCGAACTGATTTCGCAGTAAGTGGCGTTCCAACTAGACGATGTTTACTTTGAGTTTTAGTTTGAGACCGGCCGCAATTTAGAGAGGCGGATACGAGCCACTAAACCAACAAGGATTTCGAGAGATAGTCCCTATAAAACGGCTTTCCAAAATTAACGGCACGAACGTAATTTGTCGAACGACTCGCCGTCGTTCAGATTAAAATCTAAACTTCGCAAGCGAGAGTTTGATCGAAGATGTTCCGAAAACACGCCAGGAAACTTGCTACAAATCTTTCAATGACGATTTCGATAACCCACGGGCTTTGAAATAATCCTGAGAGACCAAACTTGGGATTCGGAATAACGTTTACACTATAGATTGTGCAATCGCCGATAAAGTCTCATATACTAGTATAAACCGTTCATTAAAATATTGTAGGAAAGTTTAAATTAAAAAAATTTAAACGTTAGTATTGTTTTCTTCTATCAAATGCAAGCTAATTAAAGGAATAGTTTATCATTTCTGCTTTGAAGAGTTTACATTTTAAAGATGAATTTTAAAATGTAAAAATTTGTCTTAAAAACTTTTTACAAGCTTAGAAATTCTGTGAAGATTTCAAACGCATGAACATTTCTTATCTATTAAGTTGTCTTAGGAAAAAGAAATTTTTTTCCTAAAACAGTATTGAAATTATTGAACAGCAATATTTTTTTCAATATAAAGCAAAACTTATTTACACTTTCTTGATTAAAGTCCTTGATTAAAGAAATAACACCTTCTTTTTAGCCGCTCGTACATCAGCGACGGTTACCGTTTCAACGCTCTAAAAAAGTAAGAAATTATTTAAACTTTATATGTGCTTTTTTAAGAGAAAGTACACCTAACTTTGTATATAAATTTTAAGAAAGTAATAGAAAACCGAGTGAGGAAAAATATGACTACATAACAATATATTACATTTAAAATTTCTTAAATTAATGGTTTTTGTTTTATTTACATTATTTTAAATATAATCTCGGAGAAAAGAAATTCTAATATTTTAAAGTAAGACATTCTGTATACGAAAATATATTCCTACATTAAACCACGGGAAGACATATTTCTATCATTACACATAGAGGGGGCAATCTAGTAAATAAGGTTGTTTTCCCCAAACACTGAGAAATGTACGTACGCATTTATTTTTCCACGAGACCGTTTCTCTTACAAGAGGAAGATCAGAAGTTCGGGTCACCGATTTGCTTCAAATTTTACACGTCGGCAGGGGACCACGAACACAATTCCATGCTCGAGTAGCAAAGTGCACGTCTCAAGCATTCGCGAGAAAATCCATTCCACATTTACCATATATATTTTTGTTTAAAATATTATTATATTTTATTTATCGTTACATTCATCATTCTACAATATAATGTACTACGATTGAACAGAACATTAGTTTTTGCTTTTTTGCTCAGTATTATAAATGCTACTGTAACTTTATCGTATTGAATAGATAGAATAGATTGAATAATCTCTGATGTGTTAGTTACGGAAGACTTTAAAACTATTCAAATGGAACTCGTTACATTTTTTCTTTTATTGTTTTAACTTTTCTTTACTGTTTCACTTCAATACCTACGCAGTAGTTACATGCGCACATACATTATCAATTGTATTATATACTTTGAAATAAATTTATGTATTTAAACAAGTATTTGACATAGAAATGGAAATCGAGTTTGATGTTAACGCTTCGTATTATCCTTTTGGTGTGACGTTAGGTTCTATATTCTGTTACGAACTAACTATCCATTATGAGAAACTAGCTCAGTCACAGACAGGGGAGATCTCGGTCGTAATAATCGAAATGCTGTGGACTGTTCGCCAACTGTCATCACTAAGATAGTGTTGCATCGTATCGAATTGCAGTATTCTGCTAGTTTCAAAAGTCTTACTTAGATCTTGTATGTAACGCGAAGAGATAGCAATACCAGGAACAACAACAGAACAAGCTTTATAGTGCAATTACTATACAAGAATAATTGATTGCAAACTTGAAATGGAGTAACTGCTGTTTTCTGCCATGCTTACTTTTATCTCGCTACAATCTTATAATTCCGTTAAGAAATCCGTTCTCTCGAAAGATCTCATTTCTGTAGACGCTTTATATACAAGACGGCTGTGCACATAACTCAGCCTATTTACTTCGCAAGATATACCGCAAAATACCGCACTGTGACCGAAAACGAAACGAAGTGGATAAAGTTGGCTATCGCGCGCGCATACACCGACAACATTTTGAAATACTTCCCTATCGAGTGTATACATATGTACAACATGACGATAAAAGTAAAATTAAGATCGCTTCGCTTTTGTTCTGGCAGCGTTGAAATTTCGCGTTATCGATTGTTTGCGCTTTAATCGCGCTTCAGCGAACGCTAACAGAGAACTGCATTCTATCACGTTGCAGGTCACAGATCGGTGTGTCTGCTTTGTTTTTTCGGCGATGTTTACCGGTTTATTTCCCCAGTGACATTTCGATATTTTTCATTTTATGACTCCGTTGTTTGTCACGACAATCCTGCAAAGGCAACAATTTGCGATACACACACAAACACACACGCACGCACACGCACACAATCGGGCATCGAGAAAACGGTGCTCGTATACAGCTGTTTTCAATTCCTTTGATCGTGTCGAAGATACTTCGCTATTTATGACGCGCGGCAAAAGAATATGTACCGTATGTTCAAAAGTGTACTTTTTTTATTCTTTAGAGAACAATTTGGCAAAATGTTGACGTAAGTGACTGCGCGAGTCGAATTTTGTTACTGTAACTACATTTGTCAAAAAAAAAAAAAAACAAAAAACAAAAAAAACAGTCGACTTTACTTTCGCAATTCGAAAACTCAAATAATAAAATTGACGCTGAAGAAAACAATTAGAATGGAAATTATTTTGAAGTCGTGATATTTTTCTTCGACTTATTTTTCCAAATAAAATAAAGAAAAAAAAAATAAAAGAAAAAGAAAAAACGCGCGCGCGTTGTAGAATTTAAAAAATTTTACAACTCTTCTCTATTGCCGGTTTCGTCAGTGTGCTTACGGTACTTCGACAAACTGCATTTCTTGCATACAGCATTTAGCATATGTATGCAGTATTTTTAATGCCTCACGAAGCAAAATATCTCTCTAAGCGCATAAGAATTTATTATGCACTACACTTCCAAGTAGAGATTTGAATGAAATCCAGATGGAGGCAGAGAGAGTTAAATGCAACAGTTACGTTTACTGTACTGTACTGTAGCGCTCGGGCTGTTGCAGAACCCTTCGCGATGATATCTAAAGCCACGGCTCTCATCCTCGATCCTGTGTTGCACACAGCAATTGGATAAAGCCAGGGCTGGGCTTCGATCGAGCGAGTTTCCACTCGCTCGCCCTCTCACCTCCGCATTGCACGTAAACGACACGCGTGCAACGAGAGGATCGATGTGTGCCGAGACGTGCAAGCTATGCAGTTCTTAAGCATCGGCAATTGAACGATATACTTGTGACACATCGATTCTTTTATAGCCGCTTTTATCGGCACACTTTTATCTAATGATATTGTAAAATCGATGACGTGTCGGTTAAACTGCAAGCGCGCGCGACTGCTCCTTCTTGCATTTCGCGATATTTCATCGATGCTGTCGTGTACCGAACACATGTGTTACGAAGTATTATGAAAAAAAAATAAAAATAAATAAATCCAACTTTTTGCACGTACGACAAATTATGTGCGCGTTGAATTGTACATTTTAGAGATAAGATATTAGTTTCGTGTAAACATTTTTGCAAACAAACAAATTTCTTTCATCTTAGAAGCTTTTTGTGATAGCAAAAATTGTGACGGCACATCACTTATTTATATAATAATTCTATTACATCTTACTGAGTCTCGTAGTTATGTTAATTACGAAAGTTACGTATCATAATAGTTTTGAAGTGGCAAGCCCAATGATGACATCAATAATTTGATTTATTTGATATGTACGGGACAAATGGAAGGAATTATACGTTCCATATAATGGTTGACAAACCACGCAAGCAGTACATACGTATACATTCGTCGACGCACTGACCACCGCATTTGTGTGGATTGGAATATACGGCCGGTCAAATCCACGTTTATGTACATAACTCCGTTGATAACCGATTATCAATAGCTACTGCGGTGCAATAATTCCGCGTGTTACCTCATTTGTATTTTTGTTAGGTTGCTTTCTCTGAATTATTTCTTTGTATTATTCCGTAATTTCATTAAAAAGGTTTTAAGCGCGAAAAATGTTTTTATTACATTAAGTAATGTATCAATGAACATGTTCAGTTACGTAAGTTCATCTCGGTACAGTTACATATGTATACAGTTGAATATAAATTAAATTAAACAAAGCTTTTAAACTTCATCGATGTTTAATGAACTGCTAATTACTTAATGAGTTCAACTCTGCGAGTTTTAACAGGAAGAAATAAAAATTAAATGTAATTTTTAAGTTTCTGTATTACGCACGGTCTAGAATCCAGATACATGGATGGATAACTTTGTGATATTGTAAACTCCAACGTGCGTTTGTAGTATAGTATTGCATTTTTTTTTCTTTTTGGTCAAGAATTTATTCGTTAGAATTTTTAATCATCGCCGTCACGGAGGACACTTGCGTGCACGTCATTTTGCTACGATGGAGTTATCACGGTGATCAGGTTAAGTCCATTCGTGCAACTTTGTTAATGCGATAACGGAAATCGTTGCTCTCATGCAGACTGTAACTACGGGCAATCTCGTCTGTGATTGACATCAACGATTAAAATCCAATTGAGAACTATTAATGAGGTTCACAAGTGACAAACACCATCGCATAAACACAACCAAAACTTAGAACATAGTTTTTCTCGTGGATAAATAAATATGTGTAAAATATATTATAGTACATTATACAGTCTGTCAAAGAAGAACGTGACCAGTTTGATTCATAGAAAATTTTATTATATAAAACTACACATCCATTTTTCTCGATTCTGCTCGAAATTAAAATTTCATGCTTTAATATTAATGTGTTCAATCGACACCGTTGTCAATAATTGTCTGACAACGATGACTACTGCGCACATTATTAATACGAAAACATTTTTAGTTCCACAATCGAGCAGAATGGATGTATTTTATTTATTTTAGTTTTATATAATAAATTTTATTAAAAACATTAAACTCATCACGTTCTTCTCTGACAGACTGTACAACTTAGAATAAAGAGTCTCACATAAAAGTTTACTTATTCACGCTATTAACACACACACACACACACACAAAACTGGCGAAATTTAATAGCAAATTCAAATTTAGATAATTTCCAGAATGCAAAAGTTATTTCATCAGTTTCATTACTTTCACTATTCTCTAAAGAGAATAATGTAGAAGTTTTTTCAAGAAGTTTCTGATACACAACGCAAGAAAAGAGACATCAATAACAGCAATAGCGGCTGTAAAGAACTATATATGAAAAGTCTTAAAGATAGGACCGACAAAGCCATTGCCTTATGAAGTAGTCGAAGATAACTTTAATAAATGACATCTCATGAGCTTCTCACAAGCGGGATCTGTTGGCGTTTCATTCCAGGTGGAAGAATCGACCACGCTCACCATTATAACAACGCTTATCGCGCGCTGGATGAGACCCTGGCGCTCGAGGAAGCCGTGCAGGCAGTTATGAAGGAGGTCGATCTCACGGAAACGCTCCTCGTGGTAACGGCGGATCACTCGCACGTATTAACCCTCGGCGGATTGGCAACGCTTCGCGGGAATCCCATATTCGGTGAGCCATCCAGTGTGTTTTCGCTCTGAGTACGTTACCTATATCTCGAGACCGGTCGGCAATAAATTGGATATTTCCACTTGTTAAAACGGATGTACACGAGTAAGTAAGTAGAAATAAACAGCTAACGAAACGTTCTTTTTCTTCGTCAAACGATAATCGATTTGTTGCCGTGATTCGTATCGAGTATTACAGATTTTTTGAACGCAGTCAAATAAATAGAGTAATAGCACGCTATATTATCTAAAACTCAAATATAAAAAAAAAGAAACGTTCAATTTGTGACAGTGCTTAATAATAATTAACACATGCCGTGGAGCATTCAACGTGTTAATTCACCGGGCATTCACCGGTGACCGGCGATGCTGTAAGTATTGCATAACAAACAATTTTGTCCGACGCCTTGGGCAAGTCACAAAATTGATTTGGCATTCAACGTGCTAATTAATTTTAATAATTCGACTAAATTTTAATAATTTGACTAAATTTTATATTAAATTATGTAATATTAGATATGTCATATTAAGTTACGTAGTTGAAACAGTGTACTAATGAGAAATTTTGAGTTGTCTTACAATTAGTCATGAAGTGATTTGAGTATATTTCATCGATTAAATGAGATATACTTAAAATGACTAGAATTAAAGTCGAAAGATATTGACAGTGAATTTTATTTGCATTAAACTTTGATCTTATCATATCGCGGTTCTTCTTTTGTCCCGAATTTATTCGAACTCACACTGAATAAAAAGAGAGAATGTGCAGACAATGAAATAACTTTTGTGTGCTTCAATTATCGTTTTCAGATATATTTATCATATTTTCGTTGTCACAAATCCGATGTAATAATAATATTATAAAACAATATTGTTATACGCTTTCACGTTTTTACGACATATAACCCGTCAGCAATTATAACAAGTAAAAAATAAATGCGCATCGGTAATGTTTCTCGTCGAATTTTGTTTTCTTCGATTGACGTAATGTCACGAGTTTTCATACAAAGCTGTCCATCCTTTCCTCTTTCTACACCTGCTTCCCTCACGCGGACTTTTAATCATACATACGTCGCGGCGCGAATACAAGAGGAAGGATGGGCGGAGGTTAACAAACTCCGCGCAATTCCGACGATCGAAAACGTTCCGGCTGCCGTAACTTTTCGCCGTCGAGAAAGAAAGAAAGCATCCCTTTCCATTGTGTTGTCCGGATCTGGCCTTCCAATATCCGGGAAGGATGCGCAACCGACTTCGGTTTGCTCCCGAAAAACAGACCTCGCAGGAAACACTATTGGATCACACGCGCGAATTAACCGAACAAAAAACGCCCAAGGTTCTTTATATCACCGGCAATTGCAGTTTATACACGACGCTTTCTTTTGTCGGCGAGTTACCGAGTTAATACAAACGCTTTCCAATTTAATTTGTCCGCGGAACGTCTGGAAATTTGATAAAAAGTTGTACGGAGCCGTTAATTGCGCGCTTTCCCCGAGGAGAATCGAAAAAGTGGGTCAGAGAAATAGAACAGGAATGACGGCAAACAAATAAGTTGATCCTGGTATACGATTTAATATAATTGCACGTAATATTCAAAGACCGTCACGGTTTATTTGTACAAAATGCGATACTCGTAAAATAATGACATGCACATAATGGCATCAGGATCTTTCAATGTAGAGATACACGAGTGTGTATCTTTGCTTCGAGATAGAAGTTGGGAGAAGTTTATGGAACCCAGAGGAGCATTTCCAGAAACACATTGGGCTATTAAAAAAACATCGTGCACTTTAGATTTCCTGTGCGAACTGCTTTGATAGTCAAGTTGAAACATTTCTGCATTCGCGTTCTGTGCTACATATATATATATATATATATACATATATATATGTATATATGCGGCGTTGTACGTATTGCTGCAGCTTTTGAAAACTGATGCAAAACTAGATAGTTAGCAAATCTCGTTTTAACAGAGTTTTCATCAAAAGCTTCGGTAAAACTTATATGCTCTGATAAAATTAAATTAGTCTTACTGCTATCGATTGTGTAACAGAATCGGTGTAAAATATAAAACTGTTTCAAGAAAGCCTCACTCTCTTTTGTCTTAATATTATTTTATTTCGAGAAATGAATTTAAATTAGTAGCAAAATAAATTATATATATTTTTATTTTGTATTTACAATTTTTTAAATCATTACTGAGTTGATTTTAATCAATTTTCAAATATAGTCTTTTTAAAGATCTAAATATAAATATACTTTCCTACCTCTGGTAACTGACAACATTTTTATTGACACAGTATGTTCGCAAACCTTCTTGATATAGCTTTAGACAAACATGCTCTTTTCCGGCAAGCGAGAGCACTATGCGAATCGCGTTTTCGCAGAGTGAGACGCCTCATCCTTTCTCTCCTTTCGATCTCTCGTTTCCTTCTTTCCGAACTACTATTGCCGAGGAGAACGCACGCGTGGCGAACGACGCGGAAATGTTCGATCGTCGGCAATCAAAAATGGTCCGTTGGTCCCATCACGTTTCGAATCTTTTGCGAGCTAGCTAGTTTGACGCGGCCGTTGTCTCTCGTTCCGCCGAAGGGACGTCAGCAGGTGTTGACTTGAGAAATTCGCAATGGTTTCTCTCCCCTTCCTTTCTCTCTGTCGCAATCCAATACCGAGTAAGCGATGTGAGTGAGCGCTGTTTTATATGGGAACGCAAGTTCGTCTCCATCAAGTGGAGGTTGGAGACCGTCCTCTCTTCCGGCAGGACAGTTCTGGATTCAATAAGATCCAATCTACTTGGACAACTTCGTGGGCGCCCGTCGATCGTTCGCCCGGTCGCGGTTAAATTGAATCGCCGGAAAACGTAAAGGATGGCTTTTCGGCCGACCGTATGTGCAGCGTGGAGACGCGGAGGTTCGCTCGTTCGCTTGTCCGATAACAGCCAGTTGAAAAAATAACCCGCGCAAGGGAGATAGAAGGCGAGAGAGAGAGAGAAAAAGAGAGAAAGGGAAAGTTTTGCCAAGCTCGATTTTCCGAATTCGTTGCGATCCCGAATTTTATTACCCGTTTCGTATCTCGTTTCCGTGGGATTGTCGGTCATCTTGTTGCTCCATCGAGAAGTTAATCCGATCGCGTTCATAGCCGGACCGTGACGGATCGCAACGAATTTGCGAGTTTTATCAGATGACTGTATTGTTTTAAAGTCTGTTGCTTGAAAGTTGATACAAGTTTTTGTTTATTGTACTTTTGAAAAGACAATATATATTCTGTTCGATCTGATCATTAGCGACATTCAAAATTATGCGGTTTTTCCACAAGTTTGAAATGACATTTCAAAATTACTTTCAACTTTCATTAGCATGTATTTACGCATTTTTGTAAGATATGTGTGTGTATTAAAAATCCTCTAAATTTAATTGCGAGCAAGGTTTTTTTGAATGTAAAAATACATTTGTATTGTTTTGCTGTTTAATTTTATTTTAGATGGGTTTTGTGTTCGCTGGCTGATCTCCACAATGTTATATTGAACACTATATGCAATTATACAACAAATTAAAAACTACACGGTTTTTAACCGCAAATTGCTTGTTTTTATGTAGACATCCATTGCAAAAATGAACTTGCAAAAATATACAGATATATTGGCAATACGAGTGAAATAATTTTTAAGTCAATACCGATGACAACGCAAAGCTTATACGTTCCGTTAAAATTTTTCAATCGTTCCGCAATGAATTTACTCGATTTACTCGAGCGGAATATATCCAATAATGCAATCCCTCATCATGATTATAATCAATAACATTCCACATGATTTAATAGAAATTTATATATATGCTTGATAGCGGACATAATCCGAACGAGATAACTTTGCTAATTAAACAGTTTGCTCGCAGCGTGAACTGGGAATTAAATCTGACAATGTTATTTTGCGCGTCATTGATTAAAATAAAAATTATATAATTGAACTCTGCTTCTCTCACTTGAACAAATTTTCAATGCTTTTTCTTTGTATTATACTTTGTATTATACTTTAAATAATGTAAACAATATCACGTTTTAATATACACGTTTTAATTTATACGCACAGATTAAACATAGTTTTACTTAAGTCAATATATTTTTTAGTTACAAGCTATTGTATACATTGTAGTGTATATACAGTCACTATTTAATAATATAAGAGCGTACTTTCTTAATATTAATTAATTTTAGAAATCAGTTTGTGCAAAGATTGTTACATGTACATGTTATATGTAAAAAAAATCTTAAATGTATTTTATCTTATATAGATTATAGCTTTTTTGTATATATATTCTGTGTATTGTCTATACATGAGAAGGAACAGTGCGAGAATAGCACGAGACTAAAGTAATGCATCTGACACAATTTATTTTTATGCATTTAAAAAACCAAACGTTCGAATAATCGCGATGATATTGTTCCATTATGTGAAAAGTAATTTCCGTATAGATCATTGGTCGGGCGATAGATTTCGTGGAAAATTTCGCGCTATTCTGCTCTTTTTCCCCTTTTTTTCTCTCTCTCTCTCTTTCTCTCTTTCTCTTTTTCTTTCTCTTTCTCTGGTCACATTGATTGCCATCAATAAATAGCGGTAGTCGAGCCGACGAATCTCGCAATTTGCACGCTGCGCCGAAAACGCGGTGTCGGCCGCTTTTAATTTTTGGTTCGTCAAATTTCGTTTGCATTTGTAATTGGAAAAAAAATCCGGTAACGCAACGTATCGGTGTCACCCAATTTCGCGGCGTATCGGTATCGGGGGTTTTCCAATCAGATTCGACATTGCGCGATTCCACTTTCAGATTGAAACCGCTGGTAATTTTGTATTCGGGAATGAAATAGAGCATTTAAAAATTTCGTCACTTTGCATGTCCATTCTTGCGACATAAGAAATTTTATTAACACTTGCAGAATCCAACTTAATCAAAGATCAAACTTAAATAAAGATTCGCGGTGTTTCAAGGTTTAATTTCATCGTAATGTAATTACGAGAGGCTATATAATCGCAAGTGCTCGTCTTATTCTCGCCTACGTGAAACGTGTTGCTGTTCGGTCGGTATTGAAATTTTTAAACGAGGTCGTGCGAGAGAACCTCGTGCATAATAAAAGTAACGAACGTAAGCAGGTACGCGCTAAATCACGCAGTTGACGTTCCGCATGAAACACGGTCCGCAAGGAACATCTGATACATAGGGATCACGTTTTTCTTCTCGCAACGTTTCGTGTTCATTGTCGCCGCCACGGTTCAACTCGAGCAAACCGAAATGAATATGCAGTCGTTACCTGTATTTGCACCGAGAATTATAATCGCGTCGACGAATAATCTGCGAGCGTATTTCAGGTGAGAGTTGACTTGCGGAAACTTGAAATGAGAACAACGAGCCGTATTTTGTTCGAACGATGCGAAGTTTGTCGAGAGCTGTTCGCGCGATGACCGATAAGAAATTCCAAGTTTCTCCTTTCTCTCGAAGTAAAAATTATTTTTACGAAACACACTAAATTAAAAAAATATTAAGTTTTTAATCGAAATTATTTATCTAAACGCGCTTCGAGAAATTTTTCGAAAGAATGAGCCTAAATTTTCCAAAATATTGTCTTCCGCATATGTAAACTGATTAAATACATTTATAGAACTAGTTCGGTTTATGTTGTAATATTACAGCGCTCCCTCGTTATCCAAAAACAACTCAATTAATTAGATCTTATGAACACATTTGAATACATTATTGATATTCGCACTTCGCTTATTGTCGTAGAAACAATGCAAATTTATAATATACATATGGGAACAATTACATATGCAAATACAACGAATATATTGCATATATCAGTCGCGATTGGGAAATTCGGTCAATTATCACACATCGGGCGAGGCAGACATCCATCCTCTTTTCACTACCCGAGTTTCCGCCGCAATCTCGTTAACTCTATCGGTCGGAGTCCGCAAACAAGGTTGTTCAGACATTTTGTTACCTAGCAACAATAATTGGGATTTGTTTCGGATACGGCTTATCAACAGCGATAGCTAACGTTGTTTAACAGGCGTGCGTTTTGTTTGGCACAAATATGACCATCTCGTTGCTTCTGGCGACAACATCGTTTACTCATTTGAGATAGATAAAAACAAAACAAAAAAAAACAAAAAAAAAAAAAAAAAAAAAGACAAACGTGATGTGTGTCAGCAAACGAAACATATATAGTATTACATGTTATCCAATTTTGTCTGACAATCCATTAGTGAGCCGCGAATGCTGCACGTTTCTAGAGAAAAATGTACTTTTTATGTATAACATTCTCTAAAAAAAAAAAAAAAAAAGAATAGACGCGGCTTGGTAAATTTTCAAAAACTAGAATACAGATAACACGGAAACGAATCGCGAACTTCGCGGAAAGTTTATTCTCTTTAATTTCGTTTGTTTAAATTGAGAGGTTCTATCTTAATATTCGTACAGAACTTTTATTTCTATTAACAATGCGGTAGCGAATGTTTTACAAAATGATGAGAGGAATATGTTTATTAGCAAGTTATAAGCAACAACTACTTGCTAAGTAGTTTGGAAAAAAAAAATCTAACGCTCTCAACTTTTAAAGCAGAGAACTTTATGAAAACCTACTTGCCGCGCGCACTGTGGTTGGCGAATGAAAAGAAACGGCGCAACATGCGTTACCAAGAGAGTTATTTTCTCGTTATATAATTTTTTTTTAAATATATACGCTAATGTGTTGTGTAACTTTGTGGGCATAATTTCAAGTTTAATTAACACAGAAAAAACCAAGCAAAGAGTTTTTCCGTCATTGTGAGCTGGATGTACATGTGTGTGCGCGCGAAATATATTTTTAAATACAATGTAAAAATTATTAAACGTAATAATTCGAGCTTTAAGTCGAAAATTCATATTAGACGCTTGTTTTACATCACAAAATGAATAATTATATATACGAATATATTTTACTCTTCTACAAAATTTAAAAAATCCATTACGAAAAAGATACCACGACCGAGAATTCAAACTCGGATTTTCCGCACCGAATGCAAAAACAAGCATGCAATATGAACTGAATTTGGTTTGAATTATTATGTGTAATAATAACACGTTTAAAAATATATTTCGCGCACGTATATCCATTGACCAAAAACACCTCTTTGCTAGTTTTGATGCTACATGAGCCTAAATTTGTAAATAACACAAAAGTCGCGCGATAAATGTGCGATAAAGGTGGAGTTTCTTGAAATGTAACGTACTTTTCGCAGTGTTTACTCGTTTATCACAATATTGAATAATGTTTAAAATCGATCGAGACACACTCTCGAGAAAGAATAAACCACCGCAGCCGGTCGCACTTCACGTTCGCGCGAGGGAAAGAGTCGGCAAAGGAAACAGTCGGTGTTCGGGACGGCGTAACGAAGGTTTCGGCAAAAAGAAAACGGGAGAAAAAAGCAAGAAGATAAAAAAAAAAAAAAAAAAAAAAAAAAAAAAAAAAAAAAAAAAAAAAAAAAAAAAAACGACATAGCGCTCGTAACGGCTTTTATTGCTAGCCGTTCATTAAGCCGGGTTACTTTGCTCACGCGAGCGTATTGGATGAAGCAATTAAAGCACGCGCCGCGCTTCGAGATATAATTTATTTGCCGCGGAGTTACGTAAAGTTACACGCCCCGCGTCGCCTCCGCCTTCGCGCCCGTTAAGAACTTAATTGCGTTTACGCCACACTGACTCGGCCCGATATCGAGATGCGAACTGATTTAGAGTTCTTAACTCACGATTGGTCATGCTACGAGGTGGAGCAGCGTCGTTCAGGCGGGAAATTATTTACTTCGTGTGCGCGCTACAAGAATGCACAGATACGTATAATATACATATAGGTGTACATCAAATCGTGGTGTGGTACAACTTTGATAAATACTTTTCCTCTTTTCAACTTGCGGAAATATACATGGAGAATATTGTCAGAGACGTCGGTCTTTTTCTTCAGAATTTTTTATTTTCATTGAATAATAAAAGAAAATTAGCTGTGTGTGTGTGCGTGTTGGCTTTTAATTCAGAAATATACAAATTAAAATTTATACAAGTTAGAAATTAACATACACGATATACAACTTGGAAATTAACAATGCGGATCGTGAATCGTGCCTCATTTCGACATACATACATTTGACAAGGGAGGCACAGTCCACCGCTGGAGTAACGCAATTGGCATTGCGAGCAGTCCGACTGCATTTCCGGTTGCCGCTTGATATGGGTTGACTATGGCAGAATAAATTGGAATTCTCCAAGTAGTTAACTCGCTCTCTTGAGTTACATTGCCAGGGGAACCATCCCGAAGGCTATTGGGCGCACTTGCCAACTTCTTTTTTAGTTCGGTTATTGCCACTTACAGGTCGATGTAGCGATACGTAAAAACTACTCGGTTTAATCATTCTGCGGATGTGTGCGCGCGCGAGTTGCCGAGTGATAAACTTGAACAAAAATCCGGGACGCGACTCTCTCATGTTTATATTTTCACGAATATATCCCACAATCACATCGTGAAGCTCTTTCAATTTGTTAAATGTTAAACGAATTCGATTATAGATTAGAACACGATTTTGGTTTCTTCTTCGAATTTATATTTCATACGCAGCGAAATGGAAGTTTTTACACAATTTATCAAGTTATTTAATATTAAAAGTACGCGCGAACACTTTGTGTAATTAAATCGTAAGTCGTAATACAGTTAAACAAATACTGCTGAAGGGTAATTGAGACGCGTCATTCTGCCAACGCGTCGGTTTCAAGCTTTAGCTTCAAGTTAGCGCACGATAATTCAGCGATTTTCTTGAGAAACAGAGAGAAAGAGTAAGAGTTTCACGTTTAATTAAATAAAAACATCAGAGAAGATTTCTATTTTTGTATCGAGACAGTGCACAAACACGCCGAATTCTAACATTGCGGTTACGCTTTCAGGCGGTGCCTTTTAAACGGTAGCACCGGGAATTCCGCAAGATTTTGCTCGCAAGAGTTCCGACAAAGCTTTGCTCACCGAGCGGGAAAGCTGTTACGTTTGGAGATTTTATCTCGCGTTCATCCTGTTTTCCACGTGCGAACTATGGTCGAGGTTGTGCAATGTACGCGACGTTTTGCCGAAGTATGCAAAGTAACTTTTTTGGTTTGATCCATAATCGCGATCGTTAATACAGCAAAGAAATCCTGCTTTAAATAGTTTCCTTTCGGGATGTTTTTCTTTATAATCAATACTCTGTGAAGCGCGAGATCGCATTTTAATTAATCTCTCGTATGCGGGTCATATCACTCAAAATTATCAACTTTGTTGAGAGAGAGAAAGAGAGAGAGAGAGAGAAAATGATTATAAAAATAGACAGATATCTATAAATTCGAAATTACATTCTTCATGCAACAATCAAAGCTGTACGATGTAATTTCAATTGTAAGAAATAAATAATAAAAAAAGTTTTATCTAGAAACACATATTAATATTTGTTTTCTATCCAGAACACATATTTACATTTATATTTTGTGGTACGTACATGTTTCCTGAACGCGATTGCGGACGTTCTGGCAGTGAGCGCGATCGAAATCGACGCGTTTGAATCGCACGTCGTCCATCCGAGGATAATGTTTTCCGCTGCTGTAAAAAACGAAGCATTTCCACAAAGTTATGCACGACTGTTATTGAGTACACATCAGTGCGTGCGCGCATAACCGCTCATATAAAACCGCTCTTTACAACGGGCGGACTGTGGCGGGGGCTATAAAGAGGTTCGTCGCGCGCGGCGTTCGGTATTCTCGTTCGACGATGCCAGCGGCTCCATTACGGTCAAACGGTATCACATAAATGCTGAAACTTTAACCAGTTCTCTCTCTTTCTCTTTGATACGTGCAATCAGTTTCGGTCCCAACATTCCGATCTACACCATCAGCAATTTTACCAAATAATTGAAACGCGTGACTCGCGTTATCGATACAACGCACTTGTTCCCTTTGCGTATTTGACAATCTCTATCATCGATTTCACACAGTGACAGAAACATATTTAGAAACAAAATCCTGTTATTGAATTTATTTTATTTATTTGTTTTTGTTTTTTAATAAAAACGGAGGACAAGCGAAAATCTCTTTTGAAAAAAAGTGTACGAACATTGTCATTGCGATTGGTTGTTTTCTACAGAAATTCGTGTAAAACTAGTAGATACAGATAGCTTGTACATGTATATACATATGTATACAAAATTTAGTGATGTTTAAATAACTTCGAAAAATAGAGTTACAATCTCTCGGTTTGCAATTTTCAGATTTATGCAAAATAAGAAAAAAACTTACAAGCAAAAAAATGCAAATAATCGATTACTAATATGTATCTAGAGAAGAGATAAAATTTGTCATATTATGTATACTTTAGTTTGTTTTAATTAAAGAAAAAGCTCTCATTTGTATACACGTTCGCTCAACTTTAGTCCCGCAAGTATGTTCTCTCATAATTATCCGATCGAATTTTATTGCATCACTGCGGAACACAACTAGTGTTCCGTCGATTTCCTCAACTTTCACGATGCATCCGAGATGTAACGAAGTACGCGATCGGGAGAAAAAGAATCTCATATCCCAGTGTCTCCCAATTTAATTTACCTTCAAACCTCTTATGGAATCCAAGGAAAAGTTTTCGAGATCTAATCCTGTAAGAGCAAGGGAAAGAAAAAAACAGAAAGAGCAAGAGAGAAAGAGGGAAAGAAGAAAAATTTCATAAAGTTAAATTCAGAATATTGTGATGGGAACTAAAAGGAAATACATTAGTAAAATCTTTCAAGTTCACTTAATTAAATAGCATTAAACAAGTTTGACAGCATTAAAAAGATTGAAAAATATTATATACAAACACATATTACACTTATTTGTGTATGTAGGTGTATATATTTTCAAGTTTTTTCTTCTATTTAATTATCAACCATACATTTTTTTAACTGTTTTCAATGTGATGTTAGTTAATTAATTGCTGAAGCAGTTCTCTCGTGGAATTCTTAATTTTACGGAGTACCGTCTAGGAGAGCAGTGTCCAGGTTCAATCGGAATTGTGGTTCGACGGAGTAATCGGACAGAGGGACGAGGTGCACTCGGAGGAAGAGTGGCCGGTGTGTCCAATGTATTCCGATAGCAGGAAATAAACGCGAGTTCTTCGGGACTTGCAAAACTCACCTCGAAGCGTATTCGCATTCGAGCGAAATGGCTAAGCTCATTTATGTGGGGCGACAAGTAGAGCAAGAAGATCGGTCGGTTTTCTCTCTTGCTTCGTGCAAGCAAAGCAGTTTTCATTCAAGTGCCTGGCGCATCGAAATTATTTATAGCTCTCTCATGAATAATTGGTCAAGACAGTAAATGAAGTATTTATATATATATATATATATATATATATCTATTATAATTGCTCAAGAGAATAAATAAAGTAAATCAAAAATGCTTTCTCTCTTTCTCTGTGATGTGTAAATCATCGCAACAAAACAGATGTAATTTATCATTATGCTCTACATATCCCAAATTCAATTCAGAAAATTGTTCGCTCGTTCACAAATATATCACAGAGAAGAGGGGAAAGGTCTCGTCTCACAGAAGACGTCACACTGTCGCAAAAGAAATCATCATCTTTTGCATGAGAAAATAGTAGTCTCAGATGTCACCGACGTGACTCGAATAAGATAAGCAGGTATAATATAACAATAACATAGTCACATGCATATCGTTCGTATATATATATATATATATACTTGTAGAATCCTACACACAGAATGACTAGAGAATACTTTATCTCTTCTTTTTTTTCCCAGCAGATTCTATCCGAGGTTTATAAACAAGCAGCTAGGAAAGAGACATATTGATATATATCTCGATTAATTACAATCTCGAATTACAATCTCGATCGGAAAAATTGAGTTAAATTGAAATGAAATTTATATAAAATCGGAATTGAGCAAATAGCGTTGCAGACGCACAGGATCTCTTTAATTAAAGCTATTAGTAGTTAAGCTTTTTAAATTTTTTTTTCTGAATATAAAGTTTTGTTGAAAAACCATGATACGTGCGCAGATATGCACGATTGCGATTCAAAGCACGATCTTTGTAAAATTAGTAATAATTTCTGCATACACACAAAGCACGTGCCCTTCAATTTCGGATATCGAACATATGTCGCACACGTTTATATCTGATAATTCTCGCAACTACGATCTATGCATTGCAGCCGGCGGGCGATCCGGTAAAAGCAGTCTCGTTAAAACTTAATAAGTATCGTAAAACACGAAGGCGCACTGAACTAATAATTACATTTCCAGTGAACTTTTTATAAATCTCGTTATTTTAATATAAATTTTTTAATAAACAAAGATATTATGTGCGAGGAGATAAATCGATACAAGAAATATTGGGAAAGAACTTGCACATAAAAATAATAATTTAATCTGCGACGCAAATTTTTGAGAAAAAAACTTTTTACTATCGTAATAAATCGACAAAATAGGCCAAATATAATTTTCGATTGACTTTTGAATTTATAAAGGAAGAAGACTTTCGCGGATGAAAATAAAAAACAAAAAAAAAAAAAGGAAAAAAACTTTACTGAGAAAATATTGTTTCTTTCCTCACTTCAAGTTTTTGAAAATCAAATTTGTGCCGCAAATGCAAACGTGCGGGTTTGCGCAGTCGGCAATGGCTCAAGTGTTTCTTTGCGAAGCTTTCCGTGACAGTTAACATCTTAATGCTTTCATGAAAGACAGCAAGACTTGAAGCTTCTAATGAGTACGTAACACACATAAAGGGAAGCTTGACAAAGTCGTTTTGCGGCGTAGTCGTTGAAAACGGTAGTTCGAGATGAGACGTATATAAAAGATCACACGGCAACAGGAGAGAGAGAGAGAGAGCACACGTCAGCTGCGCTCGCTTATTAAAGACGGCGAAATAGCATTTAACTGGTTATAAAGTGATACATATATATATATACATATATATATATTAGCGCGATATAATGATAACATTCAGACAAGAGCTCTTATCCCGACTTGCGAGAGAGTGACGTTATAAATATTGAAATGCAGATGTATTCGTAACTTGGACTGTAATTAGCCCTCGCACATCTCTCAACCATGTAGTAAAAGATGACATGAAATAATATTATGTCTTATTTAATTGTAAGACTTAGTTTATCAACATAATAATACAAAAACAAAGCGAGTAATATAAGAAACAACATAAAAACAAGCTTTTCAATTTTAAGACGCGCCAAGTATATCTTTTATATCTACTCCATCAAAATAAATAAAGTTTTACGAGTTAATTGCTTGCACGATAGAAGCAATGTAATCGCCTAAATTGTGTCAAAAGCGATTCTCGATAAAGAAACACTTGTCTTTCATGTTTAGCCGCACTTTGTAACGCGCAGGTGTGGAGATAGAAAAACTTACACATAAAAAGTTTGCACCTGTAATTGAAAAATTTCACGAACACGTACGACACGTAAAAAGAAAAGTTGCTCTTGCGTGCAGCAACAAGCGCTGCAAAATTACTCAAGAGAGGATAGCTGCGCCGCGATTAATTCGCTAAGAGCTACGACGGTTGCTGCCACTTCGTGCGGAAGAGTGCTTTCGAGCTTATGCCCGAATCGGCATTGACTGTTGGTATTCCGGAGAAATGGGCCAGACCGTAGAGCAACGGCCGGCAATTCTGGAAGTGCGTTTATCTCTATCGCGACAATTTATCACCATAAATTCAAGAACGGCGCGAGGAAATAGCGTGACGATTTCGCGAGCCGGGCTACGCGTTACCCTAGATGACGCGGAGAATTCAGTTAAGCGATTCGTGAACTTCTTGGAATACCTCGAATTAGTCGTCCCGTCACGACAGGTTCGCAACGACACGCGGAACGGTACAGAAAAAGAACGATGAAATAGGATTGTTGCTCGACGCGCGCGCGCGATGCGATTAACATGCCACATTTATCGAATAGAATAAGATTAACTACATGTCTAGAAAATTGGAAAAATGGCAGCAATATTTCGCGAAGAGAAGACGGCGAAGTCGTCCGCGAACCGTGACCAAAATTCTCTGTACAAAAGCGGCTTATCATCTTTAGTTGCAGATTTTTTTAATCCTTCCTCATCGATGCGAAGACATTGTCTCACTACTTACCTTTTTTTTTGTTTAGCTCTTCTTTGTATTTTTATTTAGTTGTAGAAAAAATATCAAAAAGGGAGGTTTTTAATAATAAGAGAACGGTGTTAGAGAGTGGATATGAATATAAAGTGATATAAAGTCCTTTGTCTGAAAGAGTTATTATTACAAAAATAATAAGTTCCTTGTCTAAAGGAATTATTGTTACACAAAAATGATAATAAACTAAAAATAACCTGGTTCGTATATCAAGCAGCGCTTGTTAAAATTTTCCATTTCGTCACTTAATACGCGGTCATAATCTAAAACTGATCGAATTAAGGTGCTGTTATATACCGCGGGAGAATATTTATAATAGATTCCTCGTTGGAATCCGAGAAATGTACGTAAATCAGTTGGGATACGGTTCTATGGTCGGATCTATCGTGCCAGGACTACGAGGATCGCGGCACGCCACGCGGGAGGCTCGAGGCCATTAACTCAGAAATATATAAGATCACGGAAGCATATCACGAAGAGTTGGAAAGTTATGCGATAGTGGCCGCTCACGAAGGGGTGCATACACCTTCGCAAGTTAAATTACGCGGCGGATCTCTCCTCGACTTTTATATGTCGGCATTATATGAAAATTCTTTTATGCGCGAGCGTAAGACCCGCATGGCGATATCGCTGCCGGTTAAATTCGTGATCACGAGATCCGAAGATGGATAAGAGACTCTCTCGTCTAAGAGATTTCTATCGGACTCTCGATTTCCTGTACATTCGCCACGGACGTTTTTATAAATGGCCGTTTGGTTGGGCGCGCGTTTATCCACTCGCCGCGATATGTGCGTTCTTTTGCGCACGATTGACCCAGAAATGATTTGCAATTTATAAATGTACCAGATCCAGTTATATACGTTTACGTACGTTTTCATCGTCGCGAGCTGAATACTGTCCGCCTATTATATCGACGTGCAATTTAATCGAACGCGCAACGTGTTTTCGCTCTTCTAAGTAGTCCGTAATGCGACACTCCCAGGGGTCGTTAATTAATATTTGATGACACAATATTGCATGGTAATCGGCTCAACTACATTGCATAATGTATTAACGTAACGTCCTACGGCCTAAAACCACCTGATTCATTATCGTTACGGGAGAAACGATGGACACGACGCGTGACGTTCCTTGAACGTAAGGATCATCCTTTAATTGCTTGCACGCGGTGTGACGTTACATACATACATACACGTTTCACGCGCGAGAGCGCAGCTTGCGCGTCGCAATTTCTCGTTGTCCTTAATTTGCATAGAGCATAACTTTATGTAACGCGAGGAGTGATGAAGCGCATCGAGCATTATTCACGACATCCTGCAGTACAAAAGTACTTGCTATGTAAACGACGTAACGAGCTATTTCTTACCGCTATTCGCTAAGCGCGAGTGAGGCAACGCAGTGGATACTAATTAAGGTTTCTTTCGAGCTTGATTAACTCGGCAGATGTAATTGGTAGTGAGATATGCTTCAACTTGCTCAAACAATTTATTTGCGCTTCTTCTTTGTTAACATTCATTCTTCGCCGACCAGATTTATCAGTTTCGCTTTACGCAACGTGTGAATTATATATATGCAGACTTTATATAACAACGTGCGCGTTGTTGCGTTCTAATAAATTCTTGGGAGAAAATATGTGGAGAAAAAAATTTAACCCTAATCCTGTAAACGTTTCTTTTTTTTTTTTTTAGGTACGTGTTCTGTAAACCTTGGACATTCATGTCACGCGATGTTTTTGTTGGTTAAAACGTTGCAAAGCCTCTGTAAAAATTCACGGGGCTTTATTCAACATTCTGTGTGAAAAAAATAACATTAGTTTTGATATATCTTTTTAGTTTTTTTAGAAATTCTTTCACCAAATAAGTTTTTCTCATTTTCAAGAATCGCTCGGACATCGATGCCCGAAGTTTGCAGGGGATTAGGTTTAGGAGTAAAAACTTTGAGAATAAAAAAACCACTTTGCTATAAAATCGCAGAGTTAGATTCGCTATATATAAATAAAATCCCACGAACTATTTTCCAGCAGCACGTGTCGGATCATCTTCACGCGAACAAGAAATTTTAATCACAAAGAGCGAGACGAAACAACCATCTCTTTATCATTTACAAGATTTGTGACAGTGATGTATCAGGCCTCCGTCTAGTGTATACTCGCTTGAAAAGCATGCTGCAAGCGCTTCTCTCATTTACATTAGCATCGCGATAGTATAAACGCGAATGTAACAAAGCCATTAGGGTAATTTCCTCGTTGCAGACTGCTTCATCAAATATAGTTCTGCATAAGCAAACGTACAAGACCGTCGAGTCATACCGTAAGAGAGCGTTTCGCGGATAATACACGTGTCTCCATTTACGCAAACGCCACTTTATATCAGGCTTTCTCACCTTGGCTTGTGAACTTCGCGAGATCTTATCTGTATCGACAAGATCGTTGGCTTTTCTAAGTCACGCTCGCACGTATTTCCACTTATATCCCTCGGCTCGGAGGAGTTTACCTTGTCTAGGTCTCCGGAGGCAGATTGCAGGATATTACTTCGCCGACTTCGTGATCCTACATCTACTCTCTCTTTCCTCCCTCTTTATTCTCTCATGCCTATGCTTCGCGCGCGTTTGTAATTCGTAAGTTTCAAGTTGAAAGGAACGCAAAGGTTCATTTCGTTCCGGACGCTCCGTCGGCCGGTCTTGAAGTAGCGCGCGGCAGTTTCGCGATCCTGACGGCGGCGTTACACGTCAGGTCGGACGTTACAGATGGGCAATTAAAGTGTTACAACCTCACTTCCTACACCCTCCCACCTTGGAGTGCTTAGCGTCGGCGGAATGCGCCATGCTTAGTGTAACGAGGAACATCCTTTCTTTTCTCACATGACTCCCAGCGGTCTTATCAACAATTTAACTTGATCGATGCTAAAGAGAAATCTAATTAAACATTCGAGATGGCGGATGCATCAAATTGATCGAATCACTGCAGAAATAATTAACAAAAACACTAATATTTACACACATTTTATTTTTTACTAAGAATTTATTTAAAAATCTCTCTGGTCTTATGTTTATTTGCGCAAAGAAATAAAATATAGAGCGGCAATGGAAATAGAAAATAAAATAATATATCTAACTTTAAAGAAACTCGTGCAGAAAATTTGCAACCAGACTGGCACATTATTATATACGTGATTTCCTTCCCTGTCCTTCACTTGTTTCGCGTATACAGCCGGCTGGTACGCCCTGGAAAGCACTTTCGCACACAAAATGATAGCCGTATGCGCATCAGTCAGGTGTCATGACGTCCACCGGCAACAAGCGTGCAATTACTCGAAGAAATAGGAAAGCGTCTATCGGGCGTAAAATGCGAGGGGGAGTTTAAAGAGAAACGGCAAAGAGAAAGAGAGAGAGAGAGAGAGAGCGACCGCCCCGATTAGAGTGAGCGCGCGGTCCGCGTTTGCACGCCAAATAAACGGTTAAATTATACATTGTTAAACGACGGACAGACTGAAACGGCGAGCGCGATGGAGAGTTGGTCTATTTTTGAAGGTGGCTGCGCGGAAGAAGAAAGTCTCTTGAATAAAACATATCTACCGGCGGGCATGTCTCGTAGTATCCTTCGTCCCTTCGTCCTCTCTCTAGCGCTCTACATCTTCTTCCCCGCCCTTCTCTTTTTTCATCCGCCTTCGTTTCGCCGTTAAAATATCCGTTCGTTCGTTTTTTTAGCGCGTGAGCGGGAGGTCATTTCGCGTGCGAGACCTAATCCCGGGGTTCGTAGTAATCATCCAGCGACCCGTGATCTCGGCGGTAATAAGGTAAACGTGTCGCACGCCCGGGGAAACTTGGCGAATAGAGTTTACTATCGTGGTTGAGGAAGTGTCCAAGAGCCCCCGAAAGTGTCATAGTAGCTAAGGGCCATCGCGCTAGTCGCCGTACTTAACGTACAACACGGAAGATATACGCATTTAACGTTCTTTGTATAAGCGCGAAAAAAACCGTGAACTTCCTGAAGCGTGAAATGAAATTGGCGTAGGTAAAAGGTCCGATGTAACATCTGACGTCTGAAGACCGAGTCTCCTTCAGAGAGAGCGGAGGAAAGGCGGTTTATTGATAATTTTACAGCTGCAAATTTTACGACACTTCAAAGAAACGTGTGCAGCTCATATATATATATATATATGTACGTACATGTATCGATAAGAGTTTGTCGCCGAGATTGTTTACACGTTTGATTTTTCTTGTTCCTTTTTTTTTTGTTTCAGGTTCCGACAGTAAAGTGTCGGATATCGACAGACAGCCCTACACAACGTTGCTGTACAGCAACGGTCCTGGTTACAAACATCCGCGAAATATCATTCGGGAGGCAGGAAAAGATTCTATTCAGGTAAGGGTGACCCCATTCTCATTTCCGTATCTGTGGACGGTAGTCCGTCAATGTTTATTGGATCGGAGGAGAATGATCGAGTGGCGAAATCGAGGCCACGTTCGAAAATCCATCACGTGCCAACGGCTGTGTGTTCCATTGCGGAGAATAGTCTATACCAAATAATTCCAACTGCATACCTCGAAACGTTTCCTCGAATACTCCTCGAAATATCACGTTCGATATGCGCTACGGCAGGTTTTAATCATTTTATTGGAAAACCCGACTTCTTTGATTTACTTTTTGTGTGAGGTAAATTTAATTTGCAGCGTGTCTTAGAACACGCGCGCGCACGCGTATTGAAAAAACTTGCGTCGAACAAATTATTGACGCAGATTGAAAGAAGATTTAAACGTTTGCGCGATTTTTTTTTTTTTTTTTGTGTATATTGAATACTTTTAAAGAAAAATCACAAGTCGCGATATCGGAATATTCATCGCTTAAAGCAGATGCGACGATGTAAATATGCTTCAATTAAAAACTTCTGGCCACCATCGCTATCATCATTTTCTTAATAATAATATGATTTTCCTCTTTCTTTTTTATTTTTGTTCGATGACCGTATTGTTTAAAATTAGAACGTGCGCTTAATGAATTTTCAAAGAGATTGCAAGCGGAATGAAAGTGTAGTTGGTCACGGAAAAGATAGGTCGGAAAGACTTCAACAAACAACACTGTTGGCTGGTGCAGTTTGTTCTTTATCAGGTTTTATTTATATTGCTCGTATTTGTTTACAGCAATTATTTCTATCTTTCTTTCTCTCTCTCTTTTTACATATATATCCATCCCTGTCGTTTATTAATCTCTCTCTCTCTCTCTCTCTCTCTCTCTCTCTCTCTCTCTCTCTCTCTCTCTCTCTATCTCTCAGAGAATCTGTATTTATTCTTTCGATTGCGTTGTGTTACATCGCGCGGACATATATTATAGATGTGTATTCGCACACTGCCGCACACTTCCGTGCCGTTTGTACGACCACGTATTTACACCAGAGATTTTGAATTTATATTAATCCGTAAACACAATATTTTGCCGCGTATTTTACCAGGTATCCGCATCGGCGAAAAAATTTTTATTCCATTCCCGGTATTTACAACCTATCGGGAGCGGGAGATATTCGCATCCGTTGGTTATTTATGCCACGGAAATATTTGACAATGCTGCGGGTCGAGCTTCGTACGTCGCGGATCGCGGCGCACGAAGTGGATCATCATCCCCCCCGTGTGTGCTTTTATTCGCGCTCCGTTTTCACATTATCATGCCAAACACGTGCGTGCGGTAATTTAGTCTCTGATACGACGGGTGTTAACTTTAGCAAATTTTACGTGCGAATTCTGCGCGCTGCGCGTGAATGACTACGATTTTCACTGCCTCATTTTAACACAGCGAAAACGCATCGTCGCTATGTAAAATTAATGTAACAAAGAGCATATAGCAGCTTATACATATACATATATGTTAATGTGAACTATATACGCGGACGAATCGAAAGTTCCTTTTCAAATGTCAATCACATTTCACAAGAGAACGTATCTTTTCGTGTAAGAGAGATACGGAGTTGAATTTCCGATTCGAAGTATGAAAATACAGACCGCGTAATTTTAGTTTTGTAACGCAATTTAAAACACTTTTAATGAGAGAAAATTGCTCGAGATATTTAAATATCAAACAGCAAAAGAGAGTTGTGTGAGAGAGCACAATAATGAATCATTTTTCCATTAACTCCGTCGAAACGTCTGTTCAAATAAGATAAAAAAAATAAAAAAATAAAAAAAAATGCGCTATTTCTCATATACTCTGTACAATTGGACTCTCGTTATCGCATATCTGCGATATTAAAAATCCAATTCGTCGGGGGGATTACAAAGTAGCAATTCGCGCAATCTTTCCCGGTCGCGGAATGCATCGAGAAAATGCGTTCCGAAGTTATATAAAGGTATCATCTGGCGGTGACTCTCGAGCATGATTATTCAATTTCTCGAAATGCTCCGTCAGAGTGAATCGTCATAAGCGGCAGAAGATAGACGGGAGAAGAAACTGATTAAAATCTGGATGGCTATTCGAGCGATAAATTGCGATCTGACTCATCTCGTCATTCATTCACGTGATCGTCACGCGGAATGAGAGATCTCGTCATTTAAAATTAAAGCAGAGTAATTGTTAGCAAAGCTGTATTACATATAATTACACATGTGTATTTATTCGAATAAAATATCATTAAAATATTATATATATTAATAAACATATTAATATGTATTAATAATATTTATATTATACATATTAATTACATATGTAATTTTCTAAATACTTACATTGTTCCAGTATATAATTGCATCTGAGTATGTTGTTTATTGTTTATATCTGGCGTTTAAATCTTATTCGAATTATTTGATATTTTTTTCGTGAACTTCTTGTGGCATATCAAAATTTACTTGTTTATCGTGCGGTTTTTACGAATTTGTTTTTTGTTACGTAAAATCTATAAAAATATCTGGATTTTATACTTCAAGTTTTACGTGCTATTAGAATGCGTGTTTGTAAAAACGTACGTTTGCTTGTTTTGCTCCTATTCGCCTTGGTGCTCGAAAAAAAAGTGAATTTTATCGTAAACTTCTCGCTTTACCATTATATGTGCGGTTATGCAGAATATACGTATAATGCAAGCGCAAATACGTACGGCGGATGTATATTTCGGGGTGCTTAGGATAGTATCGCATAATACTGGTACGCGATACACGATAGTATCGTATAGCCCTCGAGTTGTGCAGTTGTTGCATCTCCGCGAAACTATCATGTAAACGTAAATTCGCGAATCGATATACCGCACGGACACAAGAAGAAGCGGTCATATTTTACATAAAACGATCGCTCTCAGTTTACAAGAATATGATTTACATAGTGAATGTCAGGTATGCATTAAGAGCGTAAATCTGGATCTACGGACCGGCATTAACAGCGGAGCTCATGACCGTAATACGTACGGTGGTAAATGTGTACACGGCGATGCCAAAGTAAACAGCGACCTAATTTCCGATCAAAATTGTTTATCTCGGGAATATTTACGGGAGCGACTCGAGGCCGCGCCCGTCCATTCTCATACATAAATGAAATGTTGATCTAAAGTTTTAATCAAAAGCGACATTTTAAGACAAACGCGATTGTCAATGTTTTAAGAAACAAATGCCCAAAAACCGATGGTGAACGTCGTTTATGCAGACACGTGTAACGTAAACGACAGTTGCGTTGGTAATTTTTCGCTGACAGATCAATTTTCACAGAACAAAATATCTGATGTCGTATGTTAATTCGGGAATATTTCGCGTAGCTTCTATTCCGAGCGATATAAAATCAGAGAACACGTTAGTTTTATAAAAAAAAAAAAAAAAAAAAAAGAAGAGAGTTGCTGCTCATCCGGTTTCACATTTTATACGTAACGTACATGTTACAGTAAAAAAAATAAAAAGAAATAATAAAATAAAATAAAAAACGGATAGAGCACATTATTACTTTCCTCTCGGTGATTTACTTCTGCAATTACACGCCAACGAGTTAATGCCTCAGATATCTGGGACGAATTAAACATCGTGCCGAGCTGATATCGAGCTATTTAGTAGACGTCGCGCAGCGCGAACTCTTTTTTTTTCTTTTTTTTTGTCCCTCGTGCAATACACAGCGCGCGAATTAATGAGAATTCTTCAGCTTCGATAACTCAGCGATTCGCGTCGCGCCATTTTTTTCTCCTCTCGCATTATGTGTACTTCTGCATTCTTGAAGCGCAAAGTAGTACAAATCTGTTCCACTCTACATGGCTGATTTTTACCCGGCTCGCAATTCACCCCCGCATGAAATATCCGCTTCTCGCAAGATATCTTAAAGCAACCCTTTTCAACTTCAATGGCGTAGTCCGAAGAGTTTCTGCTCCACTTTCTCTTATTTTTATACTAGAAAAAGGGTTGGATATTAAAGAAAAGAAGGTGTGTGTGTGTGTGTGTGCGTATAAAATGTAGGAAAAATTCAAACTCTTAACATGCAAGTTTAATAATGTATGTTGAAAAATTTAAGAGGTATAAAATGATATAATTGACATCTATATATTCTTTTTTTTTTATGTTAAAGACGAGATAAATACTCGCAAAAAGACACACGACGTGGATAAGTTAAGAAATCCAATCTAGTCTCTTTTCGCGCCGCGGGGAATTAAATATTCCTTTCGTAAATTCCGCGACTGTCGCCATTATTACTTTCATATCTGATTTTCCGGTTTTGTCTCGGTAAAAACGCTAAATAGCCTGGTCCGTTCTATACGTTTTCTGCTGGGAATAGTTTCGCAAAGAGAGAGAAAGAGAGAAAAGAGAATATCTTGCCTCGCGATATCTCCGGCTTTTGCATTATCCAATAGAAACACTATTCAAGCTCGGAATGTACTGATGGCGGATAACGCAAACCTCTTACGATACTTAACGCTCTTCTGACGGACCGTAATTCTTTAAGACGCCATTTCCCAGTTACATCCTGCTCCGGACAAATCCGCGTAGCAAGGACGGTTCCTTCTACGGTATTATTGCCGCTGCTGGTAGGATTTCTCTTGGGAAGGATGCGTGGATCTGGGAGCTGGATTTTCATTTGTTTATTTCTGGAATGTACACACACACACACACATAAGTTACTGCTTTAATACTGTTGCTCTGCAAATGTATGTGTGTGCAAATGTGTATATTCCAAACTTTAATATGTTTTTTTATTGAAAGAAAAATATTGAAGTAAAAATATATAATAATTATTTGCATCTCTATCTGTTATTTTGTAAAAATGTAATATCGTAGATTAATGTAGGTGAGATAATTTCAAGTCAAATTGTTTTTATCGTCAGAAACACACTCGAATTCTTTGTTATTTTCTCTAAAATGTAGATGGTGAATACATCCCCTTATATTTTCGAGACTGAGAATACTTACGGAATTATTGATATATTCTTTTCAATATGTGTGTGTGTGTGTGTGTTGACTCTCTTCGTCGCACAAATAGTTTGCTTCCGATCGCAGATAGAGATTCCGCTATTCGAAAAGGAATGTTGAGTGCAAAACATTAAATCACAAGTATCAGAAATGTGTCTACTCAAAATAACAGAATCCAAGTGCTTCTACATCCACCTTGCATTTTTATTGCAAAGAGCGAGAAAGAAAAACAAATTGCGTTCTTCTGTTCGGATTTACGATACTTGCATAAATAAAGCGAAGTTTTTCTTTCGCGACGCCTATGAACGCGATCGCAGATCGGTTACGTTTCGACGGACCATAACTTCCTTTGCATCGAACTTGACAAAAGTTTTATTCGTGAATATCGTGGATATAAATTCGCCGGGAAGAAATAAAAGAGAGAGAGAGATAGATAGAATGGACCTCTTCCACACCGCCGTTCTCGCCACTCTACCCGCATTCCCGGCACTCGTTGTCTTTCCTTACGGACGTAGAGCCTCTTTTTTTCACCCTCATTGCGCAAAACCACTTCTTCCCCGGGTCAACCACACCACTTCGGGACGTGCCGTGGTCTTTCATCAGATCGTCGGGGGCGAGGGAAAGGGTTTCACGAGGTGTTTCAACGAGAAAGAAATATTGTGAGAAAATTCCTCTTTTGCCGCAGAACAGCGCGCGCTTCATTTGAGCCGGAGGCGAAAATAAAAATGCAAAGAAAATCTACGGTGACGTAGGTTAAAAAACTCATGGCAGATGTTCTTTCGTACGGCGACCGCTGTAATTTATTTCTCATTTCCTTCTACAATGAGTGGTTTCTGGTAGAAGTAGCTCGAGTTTTCGATTTTAACGGTATATACGAATTCTGACGAGAGACTTCAAAGAAGTATTTGTTATCATCTAAATCCATTATGCGAGTTCTCTATAATACATTTGTGAAAATTTATACAGTGCAAAACACACACGATAGAAAAACGAAATAAAGTGAAAATTGTGTTAAATTAAGACTATTCTTTCATTATTCAGAAAACAATTAGTGTTTTTTTGTTTGCTCGCAGAATGCGTACAATACAATTTCACCTCAGGAAGACGTTCTCTTTCTTCGTGGAAGGAGAATTTAATTTAGAAACAGACACTTAATCAAATACTTTTTATATGTTTTGTTTTTTCTGGTGGCTTGGTTCTTTATTCGCCGTAATAGACTGGTGTGAAGTACAAAACTCGTACGTATTTCGTGCGCAACTTTGATTGCACTCGTAAAAAACGGCGTACATTGTTGCATATCCTTTCTAAACAAATGTTATCGCGCGCGAGTATATTTTTCCAGAAAAATAATGCGTTTTTATACACGCGCACAAACTTATACGAGCATCACGTATACGAGTTCCTGTGTCAATTTGATGTTATAAAAACAAAAAAAAAACCCTTCTGTTTCAATTTACATTTACATAAAATGTCATGAAAAGTTGCGTTGCCGTTTCATTACCGCTGTATTCTATACGGCCGCAGTTATAAAAGCGGCCTCGATTCATTAAAAAATAATGCTCCATTTCCCAGCAATCTACAGAATAGTATTCTCGCGTATATACTCGGAAACGGAGAACGTCTTTAACGCCTCTTCGACATTTAAAGTGGAATTTTTTTTCCACCGTTTTCTTGCGCAATTTATTGCTCTCGCTTTAAGATGTAAAATGTACAAAACGCGCTTTTAACAAACTCCTTGTTGCAGAAAATATATATATTTTTTTATTGAAATAATAAAAATGAAAGATTTTTCTTTCTCTAATATATAAATCAGTATTTAAAATGTAATTTTTGCGTGCGATGTTTACATCCTTTTCTGACGCGAGATAAACAGTATATTTCATCAGGTTATGTATATTACGGAAATATGGACAAAACTTTCCATTCTCTTCGTAAACGAGCATTTAATAAAACTCAGTTTTGATCTGATAATTAATTACTTTAGTCCGACATTGCGAGAATTATACAATAATTTATAACATTAATTACATTTAACTGTTTGTGTTAAAATCAGATTTAATTTAGTGATTGATCGTATAAGAGATCTCTGTAACAAATTAATTCACATATAATATAACCTGACAATAATAGAATAATGTTCGCATTATTGTCAGGTGTATATTCGATTCTTTTTGCATCTATCAACATGTTCTTGTCAATTTCAAGTCAATTTCCTGCGGATTCCTCCGAAAGCCAACCGTCTAGCCTTTAACCCACGCGGTTCGAGAACGATAATCGCACCTGTATCGGCTATGATTACAGACGGCGGGGGTGCCGCGGGCGTGGGCGACGCACGGGGGCGAGGATGTGCCGGTATTCGCCATCGGGCCCCTCGCGAGCGTCCTGTTCTCCGGCAGCGTCGACCAGAGCTACATACCGCACGCGATCGCCTACGCCGCCTGCCTGGCCCATCACGCCAGCCGCTGCTCCCGGGATACGAACAGCATCAACGGCAGCGACACAATGAACGCCGCGCCGATAAGCTGTCCCTCGGCGGAGCCCAACAGCGCGGCGATATCCAGCGACGTGATGAACGACCAGGCGCGGAATCCACCCACGAAATCCGCCGCTGGTCCTTCCAGCAGCCGCTCGTCGGCCGACAACGGCCTGCCGCAGCTGCTGCCGCTGCTACTGATGTCCCTCGTTCTGCTAACTCCCCGATATCCTCTCGAAAGGACGAGTTAATGCGCCTCTTCTCTCTTCCGCGTGTCTGCGAGGTGAAGTGGTGAGCTCTTCTCGTCTCTGTGCGTGAACGCCGAAGGTACATGACAGCGGGAGAAGCCGCCGGAAATACTCGCGATCCGACACGCGGATGCGTAATAACGGTCGATGGAGAGACCGCAGTGTAAATTTGACGAGGTGGCTCGGTAGTTTCGAACTAGTAGTAGTGATTGCTGCTGCTGCTGCTGCATCTCTCGGTGTCCTGTTAAATGGATCGTTTACCAAGCAAACGTCACGCTTCGGAGAGAGGTGAAAAGGTAACGCGCGAAATAGCGCAACAACAACGATCTTTCGATAAAACGGTGCTTCGATTTTGCTGCAGCCGAGAGACTGCAACTCGACGTTGTTTCCTTTAAACAAGTGTGTCCCTGATCATTTTTTTTTTTTTTTTTAAGAGTCGCTAAATAAATGGACGACTGCTAATTGAGATATGTCTCGCACATGACTGCTACATGATTTCGGCGGGAGATTAAAATGATATGCGCGCGGCAGAGCATCGTTCCTTAATCCTCTCATGCATTTTCGGTCTCGCGTTTCAGGAGACGCTGTGCTCTTACCTCGTGTAATAATTTAATTGACACAAGTTCTTGTGTTTGAGATCGTTCGTAGGTTCTGCAAACTTTCCCTCTAATGAGTGTGAAGCTCTTACAATGAGGAATTTCAATAAGAAGATTGAGAAGGCGCGCAGTTCTCTTGCTCGTTACTGCGACGCTCAAACGCTACGAGAGAGATCAGTGTCCTCTGATGTGGTTTAAATAAAAAAAAAAAACAGTTTAATTTTGCCTTTGATCGTATTGATGCATAATGTTCTTTGAAACATAATCTTCGGTATATTACTATTATAATTGAAAAGTTTAGGTGTTATTCGGCGGTTTCTCGTTTGTTTACTACTACAGAGAAGTCTTGCTATTATTGTTTTTCCGAAACAATTTCTTGCATGGGAGGATTAAACATTTATCGAATTAATTTGTGCCTCCACACCGCGACTTGTGTTTCAGAATTATTGCTCCTTCTTGCGTCACCAACTTCCTCTCGCCGGTTTGAGATCTTTACTGAGTAAAAAAAAAACAACTCAAAATTCTATTAAATTTTGTATTTAAGAAGAAAATGTTGAATGACACAACGCGCCATTGATACAAGCGGGTTTTTTTTTGCAAACAGAAGCGAAATTATAACTTTCACTCTTAATTACAATTAATTAACTTTCAAACGAAAAGCGCAATAATTCTGACACATTACGCGTATCCCAAAAGTCTCGTCGACTATACTGAAACAGTTACGAGTTACGCAATTCACGAAAGCACATTTCAGCGAGAAATTTCCTGCCGTGAGGTAGCACGTTACAACGAACTGAGCGATAACGCGACCTAGCGGAACTGGTAGGTAGACTATCCAGCGGGCAGATCATAATAATATACATAAAGCAGAACCGTCAGAGAGTCTCCTGTAGTAAATTGTAAATATGTTAATGCTATAAAAGCGGATAATATGTAAATGTTTCCCGGGACACGCGTCGAAGATAAAGTAAAGTGTGTATGTAATTTAATCATCGAGAACTATTCATCAGCGTATATTATATTATATTGTTGACACACGCTTATATTGTTACATATGTTTTACCACGTGCGCTATATATCCGTCAAAATTGAATCGGAAATATTTACAACGTTAGATATACTTTCGTTGTCGATGAACTTTATTTTCCATTACATTGTTACAAATCGGTTGAGGGAAAAGTTGGCCGTAAGTGAATTTTTTGCACTTCACATACACTCACATGTCACTTTATGTCTCTTTTTTATTTCAAGCCGCTCGTAACGTGGATATTGCATTTTTCTCAGGAGCAATGTTGAATTGACAAGAATTGATATGAAATTCTGCTTTACTACACACGCTGTGTATGTGTACGTATATGTGTGTGTGTGTGTGTGTGTGTGTCTGTCTATGTTTTGTATGTGTGTTCTGTGATTAAGTCGAAGCAAACCGTCGTCACGTTAAGTTTTAAAATTCTAGTTCCTTTGATTATTATAATCGAATAATCCGCCAGTCTGTGTTTTGAATTTGAAGTTCATTTGTAATTTATATAGCGATATATATCGCGTTACGTGAGAGAGAATTGAGATCTACCGGCGAGAGATTCATGTGTTTGTGACTGGTATCGAGGGAATTGCAGCGCTACAAGCAGCGCTGTGAGTCCCTTTGCCACTCAATTCTCCAGGATCCGTTTTCTCTCTCTCTCTCTCTCTCTTTCTCATAAGAAGAAGCGTTTTCGAGTCCGAGGCTCCATTTCCACTTTTGATGAGGCCGTACGAATTTTATATCTAAAACGCTTTTGCGTCGTGCATGCTCGCGAACAAGTCATGATTTGCCTTTTACGCGTTTAATCTCGCTTTTGATTTACAGCCGCCGGCAAATTGGCGAGCTAATTGCGCCGACAGATTGCTGGTTTAGCTCTTCCTGTCGCGCGCTTACGAAGTTAAAACCGTGTATAAAAATAGGGGAAAAAGATGAGTAAAAAACACGTTTTATTTGGAAAATTAGAGAACAGTCAGCGAGCAAATACGCGAGATAATATCTGGATTTTGAGTTTTAAGTTTTGTATACTTACGGTTTACAGACGTACAATTGCAACGTATTAATTTTAGACTTAGCAGTTCTATTTTATCAAGCACAAGTTGTCTCATTAAAATGCATCAATAAAATTAGCAAGCGAGCACGTATATAAAAAAAAAAAAAAACAAAAAAAGAAATAAAGAAAAAAAAAAAAGAAAAACCTGCGAGATACATTTCCGTGCGTCGAGTAATACCGGTCCTACGTTACGAACAGTTTCATGCGCGACCGAACGTTTACGATTTTCTACACACGTGCGCGCGAGAGAGAGAGCCTTTGATTTACAGTCTTTTGTACAGTAGGAAAGATATTGCGAAATGTTGCATTTACCATTTCCTTTCTTCCGCGCGTTCAGATACAGATTTAACAAGAATCTCGCAACACGAGAATAGAAATGCCATCATTTGTTTGTTAAAAATAGCACGTCTGTTTTATGCGGAATATGGAAAAGAGCAGGGGATATTTTCTAAGGACGCGCGTGTACACAAGAATAATACTTTATATTTCTCTTGATTTACACGGATTTTGCTGTCACCCCTTCTCCTATTTCCTTCCCTCTTTTCCCTCGAAACGTCAGTCGTGTGTATCTCGTAGAGAGATGAAGTTGTGTAGCGTAATGTAACGCAATATGTTAACAAACGACAAAATCGGGACGTGAAAAGAGTCGAGCGACGACAAAGGAGAGGGAACTGTGCGGAAACAACAAATTTCTCTTCCGATGTGCATCGTCTCGCATCGGGACGCGATGTCGCCTTTACGATCGCGCGGTGACTGCGGCATAAAAAGCGTGAGCGCGAGCGACCACGCCACGCGTAAATTCTCTCTACGCGAGTGCATCGCGCGCGGCCTCAGTTTGTAGATAGACGCCGTAAAACAGTTATACCGCCTAAGGACAACGAATGACCGAGCGTGTTTCTCCGCCGTGTACCAAAACGAACGGAATTTATCCGTTGGCTTGTTATCCCGACGCAAACGACCGGGAGATTCGCGCGCGACGAATACGCGCGCGATTACGTCGGTTTTCATAGCCTCGGTTCTGGGGTTTTAATTGCAAACGAAACCGACATGAAATAAGAAATAGACGGTTGGTAAACTGGAGAAACTGTACTGCCACAACGCCGCTTTATCCTATTACGAGATCCGCAGCGAACTTGGTCGGAATACGAATCGCTGTATTATTGTGAAGGTATATTTTATAAGGCAATGGAGAGGAGAGACGGTGTTTTCTCGTCAATAGCAAGATAATCTTTCTCCTTGAAGTAGCTTTTTCTTAAAACGCGAGACCGAGCAACTACTGAAGCAACGACCGAGTAAAAAGATATTCAAATTTAATAAATTGCGCATCAAAAATGCAAAATAACAACACAGTTCTATTTATCAGCTTAATTTTATATTTTATTTTATGCAAAATAACACACACACAGAACGTTACTATTTATAAGTCTAATTTTAATTTTATATTTGATTACAAATGTGATGATTATTAAAATATTCAATATTGAAATTTCAAAAGCTAAGCAAATTGTATATTTTAGAATTAAAAAATGAATTATTTCATTTTATATAATATTTAAAATATATGTACACAAAATTATGCTTTTCCACAATATTCCTAACACGTTGCATAAATTTATTAAATTATGTGTGTGTGTGTGTGTAAATTAAACAGATGTTATTTTATAAATATATCTTTTTCAACATGTACAAAATTTGGAGACTATAAAAGTTGTATAGCTTTCAATTGGTTCAGCAAAATTTGCTTTTTTTCGCACACGTTTCAAGCGTGTAATAATTACAAATAAGCGAAAAAGTCGCAGCTTTTTTGCAGGCATTCAATAGCTTACAATACGTGACTGCTATTTGAATACAAGATATATTGATATTATTGAATAACAAGCGACTTATCGATCGATAGTTGTACCGTTCAACGGCACGTTATGCAAACTCGAACGTGAGCGGAGAGTGGTCGTAACGAGCGTGAAAAGAACAAAACCGTTTTACCGGCAAGACATACGAAATGAAGGCACTTGCGAATAGCGTTGCATCTTGTTAAATGCTCCGTACAATTCGACTCTAAATTCCTCTGACTCGCATTTGCGCCGTTTAAAACTGAAGTAGAAGTTTAATCTAGGAAATTGCTAACAAGTGCGTATTTTAGTTGTTTTCTGTTCTATGTTAAGTTGCGAATTGCGAATAATTTAAACTTTAAATCGGGGCAATGCAGAACCGCACTTACGGCGAAGTTGTCACAGTTATGCCGTTACAACGTTGTGCTGTTACAACGTATCGTTCTCGACTTACATGTACGAAATCATAGGGGATCCCGGTTGTTTAGCGAAGAATGTACGATATATATTAATGCGGGAAAAGATTTCTCTCTGTGGAGAGATGAAAAACATGTTTTAATAATCTTTGTATTATACACACACTGCGTATTTTAGTAATAACGTTTTGTCACCACATTAAAATGTTTTATTAACATTCAAACGCACACGCAATATGTAATGCGTTATGAGTATTAATGAATTTAGTGCAATCAAAATTTTACATAATTACAATGCGTAAATTTCATTTCGTGGTTGATAACTCTCCCTCATTACGACCGTTATATAATTTTAACGGGAAATAAATGAAGATCCATTAATGCGTCACGTAAATCTGAAAATGTTTCATCACGAACGTGTGACGTGTGAATGTCAGCGTTCAAGCCGAGCTTACATTTTACGGAACTTACGTTTAAATAGAAATATTTAGCGATTGCGATGTGAATCATGTGAGACCAAAAATTTACGAGACAAGAAAAAAACGATACTACTTTACCGACCTATATATATTTCTGTAAAGAATGTCAACACAATTATTACGAATGTAATTTATTATATTATATAGATATCTGTATACTATTGTTTCATAAGAAAAAAGATTCAAAAACATACGCTCAAGTGTGTTTCGTCAATTTCCTGTTGTCCTGCACCTATGTATGATCCGCATCTTTTTTACACTCGTACTAAAAAAACCGAAATATATAAATTGTTTTTTTTTATCTTCTGAAAATCGGAAGCAGAAAAAACAACCTTACAAAAAACAATAAAATAGAATTGCTAACATATTATTGATCTCTCTCATATTATTTGATTTTACACACACAACAATAGACGTAAAATAATTACAAAAGAAATATCATAAAAGTATTTGCATTCTAATAGAAAGATAATAATAGAAAGATTATCATATGCAATTAACACAACAACAAACTTATTATCTTACATACGCGAATAACAGATAAAATTAACTTGTTATATCTCATATAAATTGTAGACATTACTTTGACGTAGAAAGGGAGATCATCTCTCTTGCTTGCGCGATTGAGAAAGATATAAAAAAAGAGATCTTGTGGAATATAACGTATCATGTGATTTTTCTCGAGTCCTGTCATTATTGCACGAAGGGTCAAAAGCAGCATCGTAAGTTCGCGTTGAGACGCCGTAAATCTCTCCGGCGTTCTATTACGATTACGTGCGAACATTATGCTGTAAGTGCGATATAACTCATTTGCTCTCAAACATTCCACAAGCGCTACATCTTTCGCAGCTTTTCGCTAATGCGGTCTATGTATACGTGTTGTTCGAGGCATGTTATAGACGCTAGCTATCCGTGAAGTTTCACCGCTTTCGTGAATAGGTAGAACTATTCGCGAACGGACATATCTGGGATTCTCTCTATCTTAGATATTTCGACAGGTAACGATGTAAGACACACAAAAAACAAAAACGGTAAGTAGTAGATTTTATTTTACACACTGTTTTGAATACTTTTTTAGTTAACAAAGAAATGAAGTAATAAAATTAACAATCAATAACCAAAAATTACTTATGTAACCATCGCGAAATATAAAAAAAGAAATAAATTGATTTATCAAAATGAATAAAGAAACCACAAACTAGAGCTTATGGTAGGAAATGGAAAAAACAGTGCTGAAGATGACCAACAATAAATGATCGAAACGTTCTGATTGCACTACGCTTTATGTTAATTTTGAATGTCCACCTCCTACCTGGACCATAGGCTCTGTGGTTTCTTTATTCATTTTGATAATTCCTTCAAACCGTTACTAAAATATTAATTAAATTGATTTATATTTCACGCAATACGAACAAAAGAAAAGTAAATCCAATTCAAAAACGTGAATATGGCAAATGTGAACTAGTTGCGGGATATTGTGCAAATGAATGTATTAAAATAACATTATCATATTTGCGTAAAAAAGTAGCTCGATATGTAAATTGAAATATTAATTAAATCTTTTTAGTTGAAAATTATTAAAGAGCACACATGTATGATTACATTTTGCTTTAATTTTTATCGATCCTTGGTATTCTATATTACGAATAAATTTGTGAAGATAAATAATAAATGTGTGTGTAATGTTTTATAACTGCGGAACTCTGGTATGCAAAAACCATTACGCAACATGAAGATGTTGGAAAAAGCATCATCTACGTTAACATTTATAAAATAAATGTCGACATGCGCGAATTAAAATACTTCTAGAAATACGAGATAAAAGAACTTTCTTGTTTTATTTTATCAAAATATTGTATGAAAATGATTTATCTGATTGCAAAATACGCGAAGAATGTAATTAAATATATTTCAATAATTGAATGCATCCAATATTTCACGATTTTCAATCCGATAATAGAGACAGTAATAACAAGAAAGCATAAATAAAAAGGGAATGTTAATGCGCCGAAAATACTCGCATTTCGGGCACAAAAAAGAAACAATCGCGTTTAATAAGAAAATTAATGTCGAATTAATTGATAAAATATAATATACACGCGAACAACAGTATATAATTATCGCGGTATTCGATATTGTGATAAACACAATTTATAAAACTGGTTCTCTCACGATTGTTGATATTTCTCTTGTTGTAATGATTTTCTCGTTAACAATCGCGACGCGAACGCACACACACACACACCAATGTGTCGAGTCTGACTAAAGACGGTAATTATTGCGACAACTGAATAGCGTAATAGTAACAGCTCCTTTGAAGGACTTTGAATGAAAACTGCTATGGCAATGGAAGTAAATCATCTTAGGGTAACAATCCTCAATCTTCATCTTGGAGTAACAATCTTCTTAGCGTAACGATCTTCAAATAACGGCGCGATACATTAAATCGCAGCGCAGCTAGCTTTAGGAAACTTTAGGAATGGCACGTTAGAAACTCGCGTAGTTCACGAGGAATTGCATCCTGTTACATGTCCGCGGCAGAACTTTACGCAACTATAAGCATGTTAGCCGATTAAACTGCCTTGCGCACGCTTGAATCGAGAAACATTCGTTTTCCGGAGATGTGTTATCTATTTAGAATGACCATAAAAGAGATGTTATCTATATGGAGATTACACAATCCGTACCGATATTTCGCGCTTTCCTTCTATTTCTGATCGATTGCGCTCTTGTTCTGAAAAATGTTTTTGGTTCCGTCGAAATGTCACGTCTATTTTTTATACACGTGCGATGTTACGTAACACATTTTTGCATTTTGTGATATTATAAAAACTGTGACGCATTCAAGAAGAAAGCGCGATCATGGTAAATAAAATCAGAGAGCACAAACAAACGTTTTTCATTTAATTATATTGTCTTCAATTAAATAAAACGAGAAATATAATTGTACAATTTTATGTCAGACCAACTAACAATAAGTCTCGATTTAGGTTGCATTGTAGAAGGACGCGAATTTAAAATACTTCTCAAATAAATGTCAGAACTGTCACAAGGGTTTTTGCATTATATTAAAAAGAATAACATAATTTTTTAATATATAACGCACTTTTTTAAGCATGAGTGACGGACAGTGGCTCAGAGAAACCGGCTTTTGCAAAACAAGAATGGTATTAAATTAATATACATGAATACACAGGATATGTCAGAAGTATATCCTTAATTAACTGAAAAAGAAAAATCATATGCACAATCGAGAAAGATAATATAAATAATTACATAAAATTATTTTCAATAAAATATATTTTTTCTCCTTCGAATTGTAATATATTATATATATAGTTTAAAGTTTTATAGAAATCTTTTCAATAACAACATTTAGTCTTTCTTTTCATCTTCATCTCTCTATAAAAAAATATATGTATACATATATGTTTTCATATAACATTGTTTATAGATGTCATAAAATATATAAATATCTAATAAATCGATTTCTCCGGAGACATCGTCGAGCAAGTTTACGCAACATACTTCGGATAATCTCGTTTATGGCGGGTGTTGTTTCATACATTACGAGCGAGGATGTAACGTCGTTACTTCGTTAGAAGTTCGTTACCATAAAGGAGTAGTGAATAACGTCAAGAAGCGAGTTCCATCGCTAACAAGGTGTTATAAAAGAGATATATAAATTGTCTTATTTTTTTGTATCTGTACAACATATTTCGAGCATTGTGCAGAATATAACGTAGCAATTTATGTTAGAGTATTTTTTTTTCTTGAATATAAGATCTGTGTAATTTTTCTTCACGCTTTTTATTTCTTATTATTATTTACATTATATATTAATTTTGTTAATACATTTGACTTCACAATTGTTGTAGGAAAAAATAGAATACAATGTCGCGAGCTGTGAGACTAACGTAATATCTCGCTCAGAAATTTCGATTAATCGGGAAAAGAGCTGTTCGACACGCTTGCTTTATGTATACGCGATCGGTTTCGCTTCTCCATTCTGTTCTGTCCTACAAATCCCCCGTAATGGTAAGGAGAGAGCCTGACGCAGCCCGAAGTAGTACGAATCGATAAGAAGTCATCCACCGCCCTCGGGATACAAATGCGCGATCTTCTTCGCGTCGACTCCAGCTGTATATAAAGTATCGTTTCACAATAGCGATTTTGATTTTGTTGCTCGCGCAACATTGACAGTGTTAAATGACTCTCAGGATTACGTAAATCTTTAGCTATCTTATTTTCCCGATTTGCGCAACTGATCCTGGAATGTAATTCAATTTCTTATTATCTTCCCAGCTTTATATATCGTGTTCAGTAAAAACTTTATAAATTATTACATGCATATATAAACAAAGACTATTTAAAATGTTTAAGTGAGTTTTAACACAGTAACAAAATTTTGACAATATTTTGTTTTGGTATTTCGAAAAACAATTGTTTTGACACAAAATTATGTTCGACTTTGGAAGCTTTTTGTGTGTGCGATTTTTGACATATTCTCTCTGCATGCGCGAGAAACTTATATAACCTCCTCGCGTTACGCAGCTAATGCAAAAGAAAAAAAGAGTCATATATTTTAAGATTTTCAAAACTTTTTCTATTCGCCTCAAGGTTTCTATCTCTCGATTTGATGCGCATCCATACCGCAATGCACTGGCTACATCGGATCTCCTCCAATTTTTCTCGAATGCTTCACGGATTTTGCGAGAGAAAGAGAGAGAGAGAGCGGGTCATAAATTTTCCTGAAACGAATTCCGCCAGACATATTCGTGCGAGCCGATATCGATTATATTCGTTGGCCGTTCTCCGCGCTCTCGACGCGATTCGGAAATGAAATTTGTCGTCGCGCAACAAGTTAACGTTTTGGCAATTATCGCGCCACGTCCGGTCTAACAAAGCGTCACGTAGTAAACAGTCGATGGAGTTTGAAGTGTGCAGTGAAGCTTTTGCAATAGAAGCTTCTTGCGTCTCGTCGAGTTCGGTATTACACTTCGCGGGACTTTCGATCGTATTATTTCCGGCGATTGCTTCTCGTTCGCGTCTCAGCCAAATTGCTGACGCACAGAGTCCTCTATCCTGTTAATATTTGCCAGACATATTATTTGCACAGGACGTGCTTGCTTAGCATAATTATATCGCAATCTTATCTGCGATACGCACGGGATACAGCAGATGCTCGTCACACTCGGTTGTGATTTGTAGATTTACACAAAACAGACTTCCGTGTGGAAATGTCGCGCTTATGAGAAGCTTATCTTCGAGAGAAAGAACAGAGATCGTGCATTTATTGAAACTTCTTACAGACACGGCGGAGTTGTAAAATATCTCGCTAGTGGAAAGAGATTAATCGAGATTAATCACGAACGCGCGTTCGGAATCGCAAAAGCAATACATTATGTTACGCGAGCGAGCGGTCGGTCGGTTGCGTTTTCTCGGCGAGACGAGTTCCACACAGATTTCCTCCTCCTCTCGTAACTCCCGCAATCCAGGAAGGTTTAGGGACAATTTGTCATTCCGCTCGCCGATAAGATCGTAATCATGTTCCTCCGCCATCGCCGGTCGAGTGGCGTGTATTGCGCAGTCGGAACTAAACAGCTGCCTAATAACATCGATCATCGCCCGAGGAGACGTCGAAGAATCCGAGTCGCGGTTCGAACCGAACCGAGCGGGATTTATTCATCGCGCGGGCAAAATCGGGCATCTGTCATGGAAATTTTCGACGAAAACGGCAAAGGACATAAATGCCATGGAAATTGCGGAGCGGCACGAAAATGTTCCGTCAGGGAATTCGACATTCTTCTGCCGGAACTGGCTTACGACAGGTTGTTTAGCTCCCTTTGGTTCTGCCAGGCGAAAAGGCGATAGAGAGAGAGAGAGAGAGAGAGAGAGAGAGAGAGAGAGAGATAGAAAACGAAGAAGGGAAAGGGGTGAAAGACGGTCGCGTATTTGCATAAGTTTATTGGAAATATAGAACAACGCAGCGCGGGGCCGCGTCGCTCTTATAAAGTATGCAATTTGCAGCCGTCATGTGAGAGGTCTCGCAGCCTCTGGCGAATTGTGTCATAAAAACAAAGTATTGATCGACAAATTGAAACTTTTGTGCTCTTTATCGGGAACAAGAATACATGTAAGCGCCTCTTTTTATCTAGTCATTTTTCCACACATTTATCTAGATGTACTGTCTCTATATCACAGCTGAATTTTATGTAACTTTGCTAACTTATATATAAAAACTCATGTAACAGCCGTTAATACATTCGTGCTATTATACCCATGCATGTACAATAAGAAAAAAAGACTTTTACTTTTCCGTGCAGATTTGCACGGGTACTCAGTGAATTCAATGAAATGATCTAACAACGACACCCGAACTCAAGTTGTGTCGCGAAAACAATTCATGAAAGATTCAGATCTCTCTTCTTTTCGCGTAAAAAAGCTGCAGGAAGGGGTTTGTAAAAAGATTCTACAAGTTCAGAGTAGAATTTAACCCACACCGAGAGTTGATTTACGACATATTTTCCATCGGGTTTTCCCGTCTGCATTTGATCCATTTGCTTGCTCGCCTTTCACTGCGGTTCATTGACAAATATCCTTTCACGGATGATACCTTTAGAGCGGACGTGCGGCGCGGCGCGGAGCGACGAAGAGAAACTGAGTTGTATGTCATGCGACACGACCTGTATGAAAGCAGTCGAGGATCTCCTGCCGCATCCATTTCGTAAAACTCGACATAGCTACGCAACGAAAGTCAGCGGCACTTGTATCCGGGAAGTGCGAGACGGAAGAGACGTCCCAGAACTGTCGTTGCTTCTTTCATCAAGGAATTCGCGAGCAATTCCGAAGTCGATCCCCGCTGAACGACGGCGCTTCTCTCCGATCACGCGATCTCCTTCCGACTCTTCTCAACATTAATCCTCTCGAGTACGTATATTATTAAAAATTTTAAAGATCAAACGTGCCAATCTTATAGATTTGCGACGTTTTATAGAGAGTATTACAGCGAATAAAGTGTTTTCGTTGCTAAGACGTGAAAGTAAAACACGAGATTTTGCACTTTATTTTTATTTTAAAAGACTGATCCCCTTAGAGATCGCGCGGAAACACTATGTGATCCGACTTCTGACTGGATTTAGTATCTGTCTAAGCCACTTTTAGTTAATACCGAGCGCGATGTTGATCTAAACGCGAATCAGATTTCCGGATATACACTTGTGAGAACATAGCAAAGCTGTTCTACTGCAAGTCGGATTCAAACTGATTCGCGTTATGTACGTTTAACGAATATCAGTTTCAAATTCCGAACAGACCTCGACCATCCTAAAAACGCCGATACATACGAAATCGAGAAGATGCAATTGTCGCGCGCTGCAACCGATTAAACGAATCTGAGTATAAGAAAATATATATTTGTGAGAAAAAAGACGTAATTCGAACAACCTAATATTTATATTTACAATTGATGTAACATTTGTTTTATATAATAAAATTTATATCAGTGTAATTGTTGACTGATTTTGCTATTACATATAAAATGTAATCAAAGAAAGTTTAAAACAATAAAATTAATTTTCCGGTACGGTTAAGTACAATTGTTTTGCAAGCTAATTTATTTGAGAACAAACGCTTTTCGTTCTTTGAATTTTATCTGTTTACAAATAGCATAATCATCACGCAATATGCAACTTCACGCAACAACGTATAAAATGGTACAATAAATTTAAATGACAAATGTTTAACGAGAAAGAATTTTCTGGTTTTGTCTAGTTATCTTTGCATTCCGAGCGGTTGTATTTCATCTACGTAATCTAGCAAACTTTGTTGATAAATGTATTTAAAAAAATCGGTATCACACACACAAACTATTTTTATTCTTAAAAATGTGTTATCTCTATCTATCATAAAAAAAATCTCCGTCATAAATCATTAAAAAAACAAAAGTTTCTGTCGTATCATCACGTAGTTGGGATCTTTTTTGTTTTAAATCATTTTATATCGCCAACAATTTTTTCGCATCCGAACGCTTGTTCCGATGCGACGAACACACGACAACCAGTTAAATGAAAAAATGTGGCATGTAATTGTATCGTATCATGCGTGACATCACGTGAACGGCGTTAACGAATTTTAGTGTTACAGTTACGAGAGAAGAGAATTTCTCCGGGCTATGTAACATTTTACACGCATCCGCGTGTAAAAAAAAAAAAAAAAAAACTATGTCCTGTAAACAAGAATGTCCCGTAATCGCGCTCGATCTGGCGCAGGATTCCGTCCCGCGGGATGATAAATGCGATCGAACGCCCCGTCGAGAAGAATAAATTAATTTCCGCCGCGCCGGCAGAAAGATATTAGTCGCGCGGCTGAGTGCATCGGCTGCTGCACACTGATGATCCTTTTCACGGCGAGCACTCGAAAAGACGATATTTACGGGAAAAGGTAATGGTCTGTGATGAGCGGAATCGGCGGAACTAAACGGCATGAATGCGTCGCGAAAACGATCTGAAAAGCGCGACGGTGGAATTACAAATTATTAGAATTACGAGAAACGCGTCAACGAACAAAAAAAAAAAAAAAAGAAAAGGGCTTTTTCAGCAAAGCTTGAAACATTGTATACCTACATAAGTACGCATTAAAAGCTAAGAGTACTACAATCAAAGTAAACACGATGGAAATACGTTCATTGTTGCAACGCGAGAGGAAACGGGAGTGAATATCAGTATTTTCTTTTAAAATAATTTGAACCGATGTTAAATTGTAAAATCTTGCATTTGTAATCTTAAAAACAAATCTATTTGTTCATTTGTTGTTGCAAACTCGGAGTTCTCATATTTTTTTACACTATTGTTATTTATATCTAAACTAAATTCTAATGCGTTATACATCTCTCTCTCGTTGATTCGAATTTTTTTGAAATGTTAAAAAGAGAGACTCTCGCTACGTGCTCTCAAACTCAATCGATACGAAAGAATGTTCCTCCTATACCGTAGACAGACGGAAAGATGGAAAGTGCCGGAGAACTTGCGTTAAGATGCGCAACTTTGCGGCTGACTCAAAAGTGGCAAGTTTGCCCGATTAGCATCTAACGCTCTTTGATCTCCGTCGTGACGCGAACACTTGCGCTATTGATTAATCAATGTCCGTGGAACTGTGCTTCCCGTGCGGACTCGCTGTCGACACGGATTCTCGTTCCTCTTTTTTAATACTTCCACTCTACCCGCCTTCCGAGTCGTCGCGCATCGAAACTTTCTGTATCGATCAAATTTCGAGTAGCCCGCGAGCTTTATTGGAAAGTGCGCGCACTGGAGACCTATACGTCGATATTCGCAGCGTGAGAGAATCTCGAAAAGTGTATACAAAAAAATCTATCCGTACAGACACAAATTAAATTAATTTTTTATTACATACAAGTTTCGCATTACAAAAGCGAAAATTTCATTCTCGATTATAGAAATCAAATCAAATTATAGAAATCAAATTTATTACACATTCGTAATCGATTCTTCTCTCGTTTTCTCGAATGTTTACTTCCAAATGTTCACATTTGTGTAATATAACATTTTTATACACGATAAAAACACAGCTTTCAAAATTGAACGAGATGTGTTTGGACGATTCAATCGAATAAAATTCTCACTAAGCGTGTTTCCAAGCTCGCATCTCTCCAATGCGACGGATGGGAATGAAATTCTGCCAAGTCAGGTAGGTATATTGGCCGAGAAAGCAGATTGAAGTAGGAATCGTGAAGAGCCTCGAGACAGTGATCGCGCGAATCGTGAGCGAAGAAACGGTAACATAATTGGAAAGTTAGGATTCTTGTAAAACAATGTGAGTAAAGTCAACGTTTTACTCTTTCGGTAAAAATATACAAAGACATATTACACATTTACATTTTAAATAAATACGTACGTATGGTTTTTTACAGAAAAGAG
>QVOA01001296.1:0-16323 GCA_014825685.1 Pseudomyrmex cubaensis
TAAAACTCTCTATTGTAGACGAGCCTTTGCGGTTCGATACGTCGTTACGGTCCGATTGATTCAATTGTCATCACTTCCTTTTGCGTCGTTACTCCATAACGACGCAAAATTGCATCCTGTAACATTATATATAAACAAGATATATACTTTATTATTTATATGAAGTAAAAGATAGAACACACAAAAGATATGATATATCTTTAAATTTTACTTATTATCAGCGCGCCAATGATTTCGCGATAACAGAGAAAGAGAGAGGATTAGTCATAATTGATAAAAGATATTTTTTACATTGTATAAACAGAATTTTAGTTTAAGTAATAAGATAGAACTTTGAATAATTACAATATCTCTTGTATATTTGTTTATGCATAATTCTTTGATGTTTTTGCAGCAACATTGAAACACGTAGCGAAAACGGTTGCTCATGTTGATTTGAGTGATCACATCATTCAAGTAGTGTATACAATTTTCGACGAGAATAGTGAGTTACTTTCTATCAGTAAAATGCATGCTACAGACTGCGAAAAAAAATTATTCTGTTTTGTTCTAAGTTGTATGTTCTTTGTGCAATGAAATCATTTATCGTGAATCTCGTTTTTTTGCAGTGGATGGACAGCTTAGTAATCGAGAGTTCGTCGCTGTCATGAAGAACCGGGTTCTTCGCGGTCTGGAGAAGCCTAAGGATACAGGATTCGTCAAGTTGATTCAATCTCTGATGAAATGCGCTAAACACAGCGATCTCTTGTCGTTCGATAAATAATTGGAAGCGTTCACAGAATCGTCCAAGATCTTTGTTAAGCTTTTCTTGTTTTATTCATTGTAACGTATTATTATTATAACATTGTAACGTATTATACTTGTAAATCTAACGTATTACCTTGTAAAATGTTATCTAAAATAGAACTGTTAAATTAGAAAATTATATTTGTTATTTGTGTATATTGTTTATAAGAGAAAATTAGACACTTATGGCAAAAATTCTGCAACAATAAATTGTTCTCTGCTTTCACTACTTACGTTAAATAGACCGTGTCATTTAAATCTCACCTAAGATATAGAAATTACAATTTCACTCTCAGTACATATTCACCATTTGTTCAGTCAACATCAAACTTTTCGCTTATTTATTACAAAGTTTCAAGTTATTAAATTACTGAATATAACAATGTACGGAAAACACAGTCTTAACTTCTTATTCCTAATACAGACGATAACAGTATTACTCGTCGCAAGTCTTATTACATCCACTTCAACGGACAAACTTGGAGAAACGACGATAACTGGCAAGTAAATCATGTGTCGCAATTTAGGAAATGTTAATATAAATACAAATGGTTAGTTTTCGAGAACTTAATGTGGATTAATTTATTCTAATTAATACACAATTAGATGCAGAAGCCGGAAATAAAAAAGAGATTTCGAAGCAGGAAGCGGATATTTTGTCACTAGAACGATATTTTCAGTGAGTGTTCTAAAATAATAATTATATATGTATGAAAACTGAAGTAAAGTAGTTTTGAAACTATTTAATCCACGTTTTTATTCTACGCACATAGAGACATATTTTCTGAACATGTAGCGCCTCTCCAATTTGAATTTGGTCACGTCTATGAGAATCCCAATGAGTGGGAGCAGAGATTCGAACGAAAGGACTTTGACAACAATCGCCACAGTGGCAAGGTAATTGTTTTTTTGAGAGATTCCTAAATTATAGAATAGGACATGTACATCATTTAGTGATTTGTTTAGCATCTTAAGTATAAAATCTATTTGTAATATACATAAAATTGGTGGATTTTAGATAAAGTGGGGTAACAAGAATGGCGAGTACGGTGAACAATACTGGGATCTGAACCATTGATCAAAATAAGTTGTTTATAAAACTAATTGTGAATTATCTGAATAAAAACTCTTGCACCTGTCATTTATTTTAAATAGAAACTTACAATATTCAGTTACGTACAAGGTGTTAAAGATGATGTTAAAGAGACGTGTTATTAACTGAGCATCGGTGGTTCAGTGGTAGAATGCTCGCCTGCCACGCGGGCGGCCCGGGTTCGATTCCCGGCCGATGCAAAGATTTTTTTTTTTTATTCGCATTCCATAATTTTTTTTCTCTTATAAATTATTTTCTTAATAAAAAATAAAAGTTTAAAATATTTTTTTTATATTTACTCTCTCTTTATAATTAAAAAAATAAAATAAATAAATCTTGCATCGGCCGGGAATCGAACCCGGGCCGCCCGCGTGGCAGGCGAGCATTCTACCACTGAACCACCGATGCTGGCGAGAAGTTTATCTCTTATAAGGATTCAGTATTTTAATATAATTTTGTCAGATTAAAAATTGTGATCATGTACACAAAATTGTGTACATGTACACAATAAAAACAAAAGAGAAAAAAGAGAGGGAGAATTGAAGATCGTTTGAATTTAAATCACAGCTGGACGTCACAACGAGTCACACAAACAGTTTGTTTATTTTGTTATTAACGAGATTGACGTCGATTGACAGTCATGGAAATCGTGGATAGATTGGCAGTCTTCCCGACGACCAGCTCGTACACAAATATAAGATGCCGTTTGACTTGCGCGCGCAGAGGTCGCGATTTACTCGCGAAAAAGGTCGACGGTCTCGTGATCCAATATCGCGCGATCGCGTTGAAATTGGTCAAAAACAAATCTCAACTCGGCGAGGTGATGAGGAACGCGGCCTTCTCGTTAGTCGAGGTGAATTATGTGACAGGCGGTGTGAACGAGCTGGTCTTACAGATGGTTGACAAGGCCAGGCTCAGGATTCATTCTGTACAAGAGATTATCGGCGGGGTTCGACTTTGGACGTACGAGCCCTTTCGTAGCGGCGCCGATCCCTTCGAATTCGCCGGATTGGCGAGAGGCGGCCAACAGGTGTGTGTTGTAATTACACGTGTATATATTTACAATGTTAGCCGTGCGATAAAACGTGTGAGATAAGCGAAGAAAAATTAATTACTCTCACTTAAAACCGGGCATTTAATTACTTCCCACGTCAGTAGTTGGCTAAATTGAAGAAGAATTACGGGAAAGCAATCGAGCTGTTGGTCGAGCTTGCGTCGCTGCAGCGCAACTTCCAGATTCTGAATCAAGTAATCAGAGAGACCAATCGTCGCGTGAACGCTCTCCGACACATCATTATACCTCGGTTGGAACGCACTCTCTCGTACATCATAACCGAACTCGACGAGTACGAGCGTGAAGAATTTTATCGGCTCAAGAGGATACGAGAGTGTAAGATGAAACAATGTAAGGGAAAATTCTCCCAACGCAATCCGATTCAAGGTTCCGACGCGTTTGATAACACAGATGAGGATCTTCTTTTTTGATGTTACATAATCAGATAAAATCTGCGTAACTTATGATGTGAGTTTCAAGTACGTGTTTTTCCGACGATTGATGAATTTTTGCGAGCGAAGAGGCTCACGGCAACGCTACTGTCTTATTGTTTGCATTAACAAAAGTTTTCATCTCGCGCTTGAATTAGAAAAGAATAAGAAGACAAGCCCAGCTCTTGTAATAAATACCTGATCATCAAAGAGATGGAATGAGAGAAAGAGAGAAAGAGAGAGACCGGACCAGCTATAAGAAACGCGAGAAACCAAATGAGAGAACGAGATAGAAAGTGAGAATAAAGAGGGGAACCCGGGGCCCAATTATACCAAGAAAATACAGCCCATAAAGCCAACCTTAACTGCTGCCAAACATCGGGATATGATAATGAGAACGTGCTGCTGTGCCCCCTCCCGCCCTCTTCTAACCCCGTTGATACATCTTGTGAGTTTAGCAGCTGCTGAAACGCAAAAGAACTCTTCGACAGAAGAATTTTAACTTATCAAAATGCTCTGCTTCTAATTAAGTTTTTAAATCTGCTTTCTAATTAAGTTCTTAAATTAAAGACATCAACAATACAATTTATATATATATTTATGATTTGTAAAGCGTGATGAGATCCTTTTGTTCGTTGATCACTTGAATTTTTGCATTAAACAATACAAAAATTCTTCTCTCATCGCTTAATAATTACGTGTACGTAATTCCCCATTGTAAGCAGTAAATCCGCCACATAATAAGCGCGGAGCAATTTGGCCGATCGACCTGATCGGCGCTCGATCGTCGTCGCGGCAATACACGGGCCGGGCCGGGCCAGGCCAGGCCAGCAGACCAAGAGAGCGAGACGGAAATCCTGAGGGAAGGGGAGGAGGGAGAAGAGTATAGAAGCCAGCAGAAGGCCCTGTAAAGAAAGCGAACGAGGAGGGGATAAACAGACGTCTGCTGCTGCGGAGAGACGTCGCTCGGGCGCGATCGCGGGGCGAAGCGTTCGCTCGCACATTCAGTCGGACGGAAATCTTCAACGAGGAGAGAGGTTAGGTTGCGCGCGCGTTCTCGCGGAGTGGAAGGTGATTTGTCGTTTTAATTGTTTTCATTCGCGGGCAATTCGAGCACGACGGTAAGATCGTCGTTACGCGCGTGGCTCGCCTCTTTCCCGTTTCGTGCGCACTGAGCGCGCGGAAATGGCGTTCCCGAGGTGAAAACACGACCCGATTATGTGACTGCCTTTGTGATTGATACGCTGCGGCTGCATTCGCGCCGGAGAGCCGGGGAATTGCTCGCTCCCGCGCGTCTCTCTCTCCCTCCGCACATTTGTTTCGCCGCGTGTGTCGCACGTGCACGCGCGGAGATTTCGACTAACTCGTTGTCTGTGAGTAATTATATATATATTTGTGTTCTCCGCTCCGTTTACTTACGCGCGCGCGCGCGCGCACGTAGTGGAGGATCTGCGCTCCTGTGTGCCGAGGAAGAGCAAGAAGATCGGTTTTTCGAAAGATTCAATCAAGAAAGCGAGCGTTTTGTTTTCTCGTAAACACAAAATCGTGTTTACCAAATCTGTTGGTGCGAACCTGAGTGCAATTAGTGAGTGAAACTAAATGAGTTTGCGTCAAGATCCGATGATTCTTCGAATCTGGGTGACACTTGATTAAATTGAAACCGCCGAGGAGTATCTCCGCGAAAGAGCGAGGAAAGGAGAGAAAGAGAGAGAGAGTCAATTGGATTAATCTCGTTTAATGCGCAAACAAGTTAATTAAATCTGCTTGTTAAAACCGAAATCAGATTTGACAGCTTCTTAAACGAAGCTGTGCGGCAGGACCGTAATTAATGGGAAGACAGTTCTTGATCGATAAAAAGACCAGATAGGAATCGAGTCCTCGTTAATTTGAGCACAGTACGTCTTTGTCTCAACGTCAATTTTCGCGTCGATTTCTCATTCACGTTTTTGTAAATTCTTGCAACTGGAATTATGTAAACAAAAACTTGGAGTTTTACATAAATAACTACAGTTTTGTAGTTTTTTGAAGTTCCAATCTCTTTAAAGTTCTAATTTCTTTGTGTTTCAGGCTGCCTTTTTTTTTTAGAAAATTGCGAACTGAATTCTTCGCATAATGCACAAACGAGATCTCAGTACGTCGATCGATCGACAGTGGGTAACGTAAAACTCGAAAGTTCAAAGAGGATAATAAAATAGCGACAAAATTCATCTTCGGCGAAAAATGAAGTGGATCCTGCTGTTGACGTTTGTACGTGCGATATGGTGCGCGCACGGTGCCTGCGAGCCAATCAGAATAGAAATGTGCCGCGGTCTCGGCTACAATGAGACTGTTATGCCGAATCTCGTCGGTCACGAAATACAAGGCGATGCTGATTTTACTTTACAGACGTTCAGCCCGCTTATCCAGTACGGATGCAGGTAATTTGGACCTTTCTCCTGATGTTATGTTCATAACAATATGAACGTCAGTAATTTTATCCTAATCGTATTTACTTCGTTATTATCGGTGTTTTGTTATTATCAATGAGCTGATGTAAAACTTACTGATTTTTAATTTACTTTTGATTCTAAAATGTTTTTACACATTCACAAGCGCTGTAAACTTGAAAAACAAAATTGTAAAACAAATGAAAAATTTATTAATTATTGCAGCGCGCAATTGCATCTGTTTCTGTGCTCGGTGTACGCGCCCATGTGCACCGAAAAAGTACCTGCGCCTATCGGGCCTTGCCGGGGTCTGTGCGAGCAAGTGCGAGCTCGTTGTTTCCCGGTTCTTCAGGGATTCGGCTTTCCCTGGCCGGCCGCGTTGAACTGCTCCAAGTTCCCACCCGAGAACAATCATCAGCACATGTGTATGGAAGGGCCGGGTGAGCCCGGACCGGCAAACCCCATCCAGGTATATTTGTTGGCTTGGCTAATTAAACAATTAATAAGGCTACCGTTGATTCACTTGTCTGTACGCAAATATTGTCATTGACCAGACGGTGAGCGCCAACAACGGACCCTGGGGCTGTTCCTGGTACGCCAAATCGGGACTGTACATTTTCCTGAATCGCTCCGGAAGATGCGCCGCTGCTTGCGACGCCGATATTCTTTGGTTTCAGAAGGACAAGAAACTGATGGAGGCCTGGATGGTCGTGTTCACAACGGTGTGCCTTATATCCGTCGCGTTCGCCGTTTTGACAGTATTAAAGCCGCGCAAACAGCCTATACTGACCACGTCCGGAGGTGAGAAAAAGAAACATTTGATTGCGAAAAAGAAACATTTTGTTTAAAACATTTCTTAATTTTAATATAAGACATGTGTGATTTTTTATGTCTTAATCATGAATTAAGAAGATTGTTTTTTAACCAAAAGATAAATTGAAAATTACAGAGATTTTTATCGATATTTTTAATTCTGTGATTTGCAGAACGTGCAATAATCTTCTTAACGATCTGCCACGCGGCGGTTACAATTGGCTATGTGGTCCGATTGGCAGCTGGTCGGATGAATGTCGCTTGCACACCCGCAATTTCGTCGCATTCGCAGGGTGTTCTAGCTCAACAGCAGCAGCAACAACAGTATCTAACGCAGGACGGTCTAGCCAATCCTTATTGCGCTGTTGTTTTTCTGCTGCTCTATTATTTTGGAAATGCCGCGATCGTTTGGTAAGTTGTTACTTTTTTCTCTTTGCATTCTTTAGAGATGAAAAGCGACTACATGCCACACAAATCAGCGTTTAATGATACATGATGGTCAGATAACACACAATATTTGTTAGTGTTGATTTAGATTGATTAATTTTCTGATTGATTTCTGCTGTTACGGAAAAGGAATTTTAAGGGATTTCTTTATTGCTTTTTTTTAATTTTAATTATATGCGAAGATTTGAATCTCAAAAGATATTCGTACAACGCGTCCCGGAGTTGTCTGCTTGTTGCAGAGCGCTTTGCCTTGTTGCGCTCGCCTCGCGGGACTGCATCGTCCGAGGTAGGGATAACAATCTGGCAACAGTGTTGACTCCCCTCGTGCCGCTAACGAGCCTCTGACTCCCATCTCGTCCCAACCCATCTCATCCCGTTTATGCTGAGAGGTTCATCTTAACGCGTCTAACGGGTGGCGCGAGCAAAAAACCGTTTCATTCGGTTATCTGTTTGCTCGGATAATTCACTGTGTGCGTTGCGCCCCAGATTTATTAATTACATTACATTAATTACAAAGATCTCGAGACGTCTCTTACATTAAACCTTTCCAACGGGACAACGTATTTTAACATTCAACAGTACAAAACTTTGTATAAAGAGATTTGCGTTACATTTTCAAGATTCGAGTGTACTCTCAGTGAGGAAAAAGTTGCAAATGATTTTTTTTTTCTATCTTATATCTTGTCGAATCTTCGTAAACTTTGACTTATAGTCAGTTGGAATTTCCTTTCAACTGACAAAACCTATGATCATTTCTCAGCTTTCACACGGGTCTTTCGAAACGTCAACAAAATCTTTCAATTTCTCATTCACGTTTCGTGCCGGCCATGAGCGAGAACCACCCGGTATGTGAGGCTGGTCGAGAGGAACCTTGTTGCCAGATATGCATGGAGTCAATGGCATTCCATCTTAGAGAAAGCAAGCTGCTTTGTAGAAGAGAAAGAAAGCGCGAGAAAAGCAGAATGAGAGAAAGAGAAAGAGTGCGGGAGAAAGAGAGACGTATAGGGAGGTGAGAGGTGGACAAGAAGCGGCGCTCCGAAATCCAAGCAAGGAGTAAGATGATTCACAATGCATGGATGCAATTTTGTGGTCGCGATTGCGCGGATGAGTTTCGCGAATTCGATCGTTTTGCGTCATGGGTTTCGAGCTTATGAATATTTAGCCACGAGTTCACAACGCTACGCACAAATCTCGAATGATTGAGTCATTTGTAACTTTTTTTTTTCTTGTACAACTTATTTACAATTCAGGAATTTTCAATTTTTCATTATCTTATAATTTCAAATGTTATTTCACGTTTAAAGCAACGAGAAGTTACAACACATAGACAGTCAAGACCCATCGCGAAGGTCCGGCGGCGGCCCTGCGCTCCGGGTCTGGGGGATACTTTTGTGCGCTGTGGTGTAGCGAACTGTATAGCGTATGGCCATAATTTACATCGAAAGAGCCGATAAACATCACGCCCCGCGGCACACGAAGCTACGAAGTCGTGTACCCGTGGACCCATAGTGTTCTCTCCAGCCCTTGTCTCGCGCATTGTCCTGTCTCGCTTTTTACCATTCTCCTCTTTCCGCCTTGTTTCCACACGCACGTCAAATTTATGCGTAAAGAAACGACAAACTTCTCATTGAGATTTTTAAGACAAGCAAAAGACATCGATTTCTCATGGGCATCTTGAATTTGTAACGTTACTCTTTTAACAAAAGTGCATGATAATTTGATGCCTTATCGAGTCGCTACAAGTCTTACTTTTTATTTACAGCTATTTTTTTCTCTCTCTCTTTCTCTCTGGAGAAAGTTGAGGAAAATATGTATTTACTAAAATTACAATTGTGAAGTGTAAATAAAAACGCACAATAACCCGGAGATTAAAATTAAATACGGTAGTTTAGGGACAAACCCGTATTTTACACAGATCCTTAAATCCGAAAATGGGTTAAGGCGTTAAGGTCTAAAATGTTATAAAAGACTCCCCGTGGTTAAATCGTTGAAAGGATCGAATCGATAATCGGCAGTGCTACGCCATTGACAGAGAATTGTGCAGGGTACCCCATAGTGGTAGGTAGTTCGTAGGCAGTTTCGTGTTTCCGTTTCTCTCTTTTCTCTTCCTCCTTCGCTCTCCTCCTCGTCTTCCCATTCGCTTCGAGGGTTTGACGGCCGTCTCAGGAACAAGGGAAAAAGGACAAGTCGAAAGAGGGGCTCGAGAAAAGAGCTGATCCATCATCTCTCTCTCGGCTGTTCAGCCAGGCCGGATCTTAAGGACCCGGATCCACAAGAATTTCTCGATAATTTATCCGAGATAAGAGCTCGGACGACTCGACATCAGCGAGGGGAACGGCGGGATTTCCGATAACAAGCGGTCGATATTATATCCTGCGTATTATCTTCCCCTGGCTTCGACGGGAGAAGAGTTCTCTTTGTTCTCGCCATTTGTGAGCGCGAAGTGCGAGCACAATACCGATGCATTGTGACAAAAGAAAATCGTCACGACGTCCCGAAATACTGTTCCTAATCCTTTTCTTTTTCAGAGCGGAGACTTTATGTGTCCGGAGGTGTGGCACACGCGTGATGACTGCGAGAAGAGAGTATCTTGTAATCTTAACAACCAGTTCAAGGGTGTTTTGAATAACCGCGCGCCTCGGTTACACGCATTCACGCGAGTATCTCGGAGCGACGTGTTTTTACTATCACCAACAAGATCCCTTTAAGAAATTTTTCGTAGCAATTCGCTCACGCAAGTCGTTCCAAGACAGATCTTACGCTGATCTTAAAAGCTCGCGTGCACAACAAGTGGAAGTTTTTGCTTGAGAAGCGAATACGTTACATGTTACTACGGTCAATTTTTCCAAATTCATCACGAAAGAAGAAGACGAAGGGAGACAAGAAGAGAGAGAGACAGAGAAAGAGAGAGAGAGAGAGAAAGAGAGGAACGAAGTGGAATGAGAACGGGGAGAAACGCGAGAGGAGGAGGCATCGTCGTGTATAAGGGGGGGCCCCGCGGGGTATATAATCAGCGAGATGAGATGAGAGGAGCACCTAGCTACCTCTTGTTTGTTTTGTTAGTTAGCGAGTCGTTAGGTAGTCTCTTCGCCTGCCTTCGTCCCGCGTGCAAAGTTCGAGTCGAGTTGCACGGAAACTGCGAGTGGTCGACCACCCAGCCGTGTAACAGCGATTACCGGTGGAGGGAGATGAATCTCGTGCCCCACGACTAATCGGCCTTATTACGCATACTTCGACGAGATTAAGCTCGTTACACCGTGCTATTGCATTAACCATCGACGATTGCTAGCTATGGAAAGCGTCAAGTGAACTCGGCACTCGCTTTTCCTTTTCACGTATATTTCTTTTTCATCGTTCTTTTTTTTTCCCTTCACAATCAGATGCGTTGAAAATCACCGGAACTTCTTCCAATTGGATGCGCACGTCGCACTTTACAAGTCGATTATTGCGTCCCATGTTACAATTCCTTCCTGGATTTGTCTTTCTTTGTTTTTCTCCCGTGACGTTCCAAGGAAGCAAGAAATCGTGCGTCGCGCGTGTGCACCGCGTCACTCCATTCATCACCCCGCGACCGGAATTCGTCGAGCAAGTTTTTGCTTTTTCAGCGCGATAAATCGGGAAAGGAATTAGCGAATTTGCCGAATTTCTTTTCGTTCGATCATCCTAATCTCAAGTATTGTTCCGCAATTTTAAATTTTCACGGGATTTTGTATGAGGAATTTTTTGATGAAGATATTTCTCTCAAATTTAACATTTGAAATTGACCTTGTTTATTTTTCATGGAAGAATGATACACGTTGAATACAAGGCGTTGTTTTAAATATATTATATATATATAATATATATAAATAAAAATATATATATTATATATATAAATTTTATATTGTATATAAATAAATTTATATTGTATATATATAAATTTTTATTGTATATAAATAAATTTATATTGTATATATATATAAATTTTATATTGTATATAAATAAACAATAATATTATAATATATATTGTATATATGTTATATATTATATATAATATATATAATATATATTATAATATTATATATAGTATATATTATAATATTATTGTTTATTTATTACATATATTATATATATGTATATAAATTGTTTAAACATTTTTATATATACATATATACAAAAAAGGAACAATCGTTATTTATTATATGTCACGACGTAAGTGTGAGAACTAACTGTTGGTTGACCTGAAGATCGCGTGTAGATCCACGCGAAGAGACACGGCTACCGTTGTCCACTCGGTAAATACTAGTCAGCGGCAAACACTCGAACAAGTTGGCTGTCTTACGAGACTGGTTTTTTTCGGTCCGCTACACACGAAATCCAGGAGGGGAAAAAAAAATTATTTGTTCCTTGTAAACATGACGTTCTTCCTTCACAATCCGATTTTATATTTTTAGTCAAATTTATAACATTTTACACACACACACACACGCACAGTAATAATCGTTTTATGTCAAATCCTCATCGCGCTGCTTTTGTTTTCGATAACGATAAGATTACATACGAGTAATAAGAGTAATGTTATTTTATTATCGTGCGCCGAGTGCTTTATGTAAAAATGTTTGATAAGAATTATTTCTAGGCCAAGAGAAAATTATTTTTTTTTCTCATCGACTCGTTGAGAATCATTTCGAAGCTCGAAAGCGAACAATGCGGTCCAGCGAATTGCCGGTTGCGTGAGAGACAATCCTTTGGTTTCCTCGCGGCGCACCAGGTCGTCACACGCCGTGTACACGCACGTGCAAACCGCACCATGCTGTGGCGTATAATCCGTTCTCCCCCAGCAACCAGTCTGTCGAGAGAGCGGTTGCAGTGAAAAGCCGACTAATTAATCACGCGAGTCTTCGACAAGATCGAAAAGCAGCGCGAACAGGTCAAACGAGGCGCAAACGGTTACTCGGCCGCCTCTCGTTGCTCCGTCTCGCTCCCGTGCGATCTCCCATCGTGCAGTTGCATCTCTCTCTCTCTCGTCTACGTTCTTTTTCTTTTTTTTTTTTTCCTCTTTTTCATTTCAGCTCTGAGCTCTCGTGCAGGGCCGTATAATCGACTCGAAGACGCCTCTCCGCAGCGTGATCGAGAATTTCGCGCTCGCTAACAAGTTCTTTGTTTCTTGAGAACCGTCAATTTACAAATCGCCTCGTGTATCTCAATCTTTAGAAATATGTAGAATATCTCAAGGGAAAATCGTTAGGAAACATAAATTCGCACGAGCATTTATCATTCGATACAATTCCAATTTCGCAGGTGGGTCGTGATATGCGCGTGGTGGTGCGTAATGGCCAGAAAATGGACGAAGACAGCCGGCAACTGCAGAGAGGATGGTTTCGGGCTGCACCAGGGATTCTCAACTGTCGCCGCGGTCGCGGCATGGGGTCTTCCCGCTGCTCAAACTATCGCCGTGCTGGTCACGAGAGACGTCGACGCTGACGAGCTGACCGGTAGGTTTAAAATTGTTTTTCATTTTTACTAGCCAAGAGAGAAACTTGTTCACGAACAAGATCGTGCATCACCTGCATCCGGATAGCAAGCAGAATATGTTTTAAAAATGCGTCCGACTTTTTTTCAGACGGCTCAGTTCTTTTCAGACAAACACGTGTTTATTCTACGCTCGAATGCCAGCCATTCAACCGAGCCGTTTCATCCTCGAAACGAACGTTTCGAGCTTGCACAAAGTCAATTATTCGGCCGAGCCGAATAACACAACACGTGATATTAGAAACTCGCTTTTGGTCAGCTTCTGAGAAGAGCGCCCGGGGGAGGGAGGGATTTATGGCCACGCCTTGTTATACCGTTTGTTTTATGAGATTGCTCCATTGGCGTAGTTAGATTCGCGCGGACTCCGCGAGCCTTCTTCAATCTCCGATAATTGTTTTTCTCCTTTTGCATCCACTCGTCGTCTCTCCCATTCTATCTCCGCATCTCTACCTACCTCGCATGTGTCCTCGCCACCTTCTTCTCATTTATCTTAATTCGACGGTCCGGTCGAGGCTATTTTATGCTAATATCTGTGCGTTCTCTCTCGTGTTTATGTTCTCGATAAGTTATGCTCGAAGGCGACTGGCTTCGAGATTAGCATCTCTGAATTAAACGACCGATCCGCAACGCTCGGCGAACGCTCGAGATTACTTTTGTTACTATTGTACGTTATTTTTACGTGCTTTTTTTGAGATCGTATAAATACGAGACTAAATATAAGAGAGAGAGAGCCACACGCAATAAATTGAAAAACTTTATGAGGAAATATTATTTCTGTGTTACATTTATTTCGAATTTATTTTTTACGTTAAACTTTTGGTATACCACTGTTGCATTTTGCGCATGTTTCTGTAATCAAGAAATATTTCTCAGACAAGTGGAGAGGGAAATAAAATTCGGTTGATCCAGTTGATTCAATGGCTCGCGGAAGGAATGTCAGTCACGCGCTCCGATATGTCAAGCGCGTTGCGTGTCGATCCGTCGCACGTTCTCTCTCGCGAAATTAAAAAAAAATTCTCCCGGCATGCGAAAGACGAGAGAATTCTTTGCGCGTTGTTTTTCGTTTTACCGCGTGCTATTAAATATTTCCCCGTATTGATTTACATAAAAAACGCATATTTAGGAATCCTAAAGTATACGATATGTACATATGTTCGTTAATGTGAGGAGGGATCACATGATACGTTCGCGAATGAGACGCGGATTACTCGTTGCCGAATTTGCATACTTTCGTACGCGATCGAGTCAATTTGCTGGGTTTCAAGAAGTTACGAAGCTAACCGCGCGTGGAATAAAACCCGGTTAGTCGAGAATCCTTTCTCTTTCTCTCCTCTAGCAGGCGACATTCAATGCAAATACCTTCAAACTTGCCCCGCAACTTGTCACTGTCCGCTGATAGGACCAAAGAGCTACTTTAAAGTTCGAATCTTCGCATAAGAGAATTCAGTCAAATAGTGTCCCCCCTTATTAGCGAGCTCTGCGCATTTCGTCGGTTTTTTTTCTGAGAAGTTTGCATTTCAACGTTTATTTGTTTTTTTTTTTTTTTTCACTGTACCGCCATGTATGTAAATATGAAAATAGTTTATTAATACGGCGATATTATCTCTGTTGCAGCGAGTTGCTTCGTCGGTCAGCAAAACACGAAGTCCTTGCTCTCTCTGGTGTTGGTGCCGCAAGTCATCTATTTGTCGTTCGGTATGACGATTCTACTAGTCGGCTTGGCATCGTTGATACTGCCGCGACGTCCCGCGGTAACACCTACGTTGGCAGTAACGTCGTCGTCGTCGTCGTCAGCGGTGGCGGCGTCGACGACGGCGTCTCACACAAATCCGCTGATGCGCCAACAGCGCGAGATGCACGGCAAGCTATCACCGGCGGAGATTTATCGACGACGAAAGCAGCTGTTGACGCGCTTTGGTATATTCGTCTACCTATACGCCGCTCTGATAATCTGCCTAGTCAGCGCGACGTTTTACGAATGGTGGAGCAGGGAAGCGTGGTTGCGAGCGCCGGAACCGTCGGCGTCGCCGCGTGTACCCGCTCGGCCTCTGTTGCAATTTTTCGTGTTGCGATTGGTGGCGACCCTCGGGGCCGGCGTTATAACCGCCGCGTGGATCTGGTGGCCGGAAGTAACGAATGTGTGCCGCAAGCTGCCGCACTGCAGGCAACCGCCGTACAAATGCCATCCGGTGCCCATCGTCGCGCCCGGTATGCACTGCTACAGCACCACCACCGGCAGCGCGAGCCCCATACCTCATCAGATTCATCATCTCGGTCATCTGACGCCGCCGCAACATCCCCTGCTGCATCAGCACGCGATGGCGAACTCGCAGCTACACAGAAGTCACAACAAACCTCGAAAGCATCGGAAACACCATTCCGGCAACGAGACCCAAGTTTGAACGAACGCATTGCGTTTAACTTCAAGTGCCTTAAACATTATTATATACGCGTTTTTCTCACCTCTCACGATATTACGACATGATAACTATAATTTAGTGATGTTAATTTTTCAAAGGAATTTTCATTTACAATTTAATATCCTCACGTTAGCGTTGTCGCGTCATTAGATAATAAGGACAATTTTGTATTTATCTTGTATAGATCGAACAATTTAGACATCTTTATAATATATCACCGCCACATAATATTACTGTTCTAGCGTGCTTCGATTAAATTGTCGTGAAAATACAACATTAAAATTGTCTGCTGAAGTATTTCGCGGATACGAGAGAATGATGGGTGTTGAGTTTAAATCTCAAAGAATGATGGAGCGGTGGTTACGAAAAATACAGGAAGAATACGTTCATTTCTTCAGGTCTCTTCTCACTCAGCGTCCTACACTCATGCGTAACCGCACGCAGACCCTAAAACAGAACGATCGCACCTTGACTCTCTGTGATGTATTATTTCAACGGTTGTGTGTTTTATTCAGATTTTTATGTTCTATTTTAGAAAATAAGATTTAAGACTTTAGAAAATAAGACTCTGTGTACAGTGCCAATGTCTTTATTTTTGCAAACGAAACGAACATACGGTCAGCGAAACGGTGTTGTTCACTTGCTAATGCTAAAAAAATATATATTATATATATTATATATTGTATATGTATAATATATATTACGCAGATATTATTATATATGTATAAGAACAAGTTGTAAACGCTCGTGAAAAGGGTTAGATGTATTATTTCTGTTGTCTGAGTCAGTTTTTGTTGCATTTTTATTCAAATTTATTTTAATATCTCGGTTACATTCGTCTGATTTTATTTTTCTTTCTATATTCATGATCCATTCGGAGGCCCGATTCAGTTCGCTTTTCAATCAATTTGAAAGAGACCGGTCCGGAAAAAATCCGACGGTGTGGATTCGAACTCGGAACCTCCCACTCAGGTCGCGAGACCACTGGGCCGGTCTAAATCTCGTCTTATATTAAAATATTAATTGTTAAATATTTAAAATAGTAATTGAAAGTTACAGCACAGCTCTTCGGCGACCACACGATCCACGGCTCCAACCACGAGTGTTTATGCAACGTTATTATATGTATATTTAATATATAATATATAGATAATATATATTTAATGCAGATATTTTTTTATATAAAAAAGTGTATATATTATTATATAGTATATAAGATTTCTAAAATAAATGTAAAAAAATTTGATACGCATTTTTTTTTATTGTAACCATATATACGTATAGATCAACTGTTTTCTATGCCAGTATAACTTTGCTGGTAAAATATGTAGAAGAGATTGTA
>QVOA01001297.1:0-35463 GCA_014825685.1 Pseudomyrmex cubaensis
TTTTTTTTTTTTTTTTTTTTTTTTTTTTTTTTTATTTTCAGTCTATTTACTCGAGTGCCTTAACTTGCGCCATTACTTTGCCCTCCCATAGTGGTAGAACTTCAGTATCATCCGTTATCTCTTCCTGTATAACTCGTGTATCTAAATCCTCGCACTCCGTTTTAAAGAAGTACCTGTGCGACAAACAAACAAAATCATGATTCGGCTACGTTAAATTAGTACAAAGTAAAAACCGATATTTCGATTATGTTGCGCGCAATTTACCGATAGCTTCCTTTCTTCGGAAGGTACTCCTTGAATTGTTTCAAAGTGACGTTGCGACCAGGAATTTTAGTCCTGTAAGGAAACTGCTCGTCACAGAAATTGAACACAACGGTGGTGAAATCACCCGCATCCTGTTTCGGTTTCCTCAACGTGGACTGATTGGACTGGACGTATGGCTGAGATTGCGTCACGGAATCGTATGCCAGTTTAGAAACGTTGAAATGTCGTTGCTTGCAACTGGTACGCGTCCCCTCCATTAGCCTCCTACACGTCTCTTCCAACTGTATAGACTAAACATAATTGTTATATTTATAATATATTCTTATCGAACAAAACAAAAAGAAGTGAAAATATTTTGATCTACCGTGTGAGGTGGCGTTAAAGGTGGCATTCCCGGATCGGCAACAAACGGTTGAGCGGGTACGCCCATGTTCCACGTTTCTCTGTTTGGTCTTTCTAAAGATCCACTACGTGAACCGTATTTCTTCCCATGACGACTACTGTGCTTCAAATCAACCTTCTTCTCCGGTTCTCTATACCGCGTCAGACGCATATCTTTACTTATAGAAGGCGGCACGTCACTGACAACGCTGACTCCGCTATCCGTCAATTCCGTCATTGATTTCTTCGTGGCTGATCGTCTCGTCATATCCGATCTTCGGAATCTCTGCTCGTGACCTACGCAAAGAAATAATTTTGATATTGGCTGTACAAAATATTCGCCTGGCTGTAATAATCTGCAATCAAAACGTTATTATAAAATACCTTGAAGATACAGATCCTGTTTATGGAGGGAGTCAGCATAATCGGATGGCACGGATTTAGATTTGGGCAGGTGCGAGCCTAGCGAACTCATGGAACCAGCTCCAGCAAGATCGCCTTCTTGGAAGTCGTGAATATTACCGCTATCTACCGAAAATGTGGAGTCCACGTCTTTCTCTTTCCTCTGCTTATAAGGCCGTGGATAATTGTGCGCGGGTCGTCTTCTTTCGGGCGAAAGCCTGGGTGATCTCGATGGCGTATGGTCTGACCAGACGCGGGACACATGCTCATCGAGAATCGCCTGATCGCTGTCCTCTTCTATGGACAATTTTTCCCTTAACGTGTCGCTTAGTGTCTTGTGAGCTCCGCCTGTCGTTTCTAACGGAACTTCACCGCTCGCTACGTTCTCTTGCAAATATTTGTCCAGCTTCTCCTGAGTTCTCTGTTCTCGCGCCAGGGCTTCCAATTTATGCGTGAGCATTTCCGCGAACTGCTTCGCTGGGAGTTGTTGCGGTGACGCCATACGCTGGGTTCGCGGAACGACGTGGTGCGCCATGAGCTCGCGATTCAAATTCGCTGATTCTTTAATTGCCCTACCGGATTGCTTCGCGTATTGCTTTTTGCTTTTCGATTTGTTGCTCGTCCCATCGCTGCTGCAGGCGGTAACAAAATAACAATTGTTAAAACTAATCGACTAAACTCTAAAGAAAATTATAACAAAATTCGGAGAACGAATAGTCAAAATAAGAATTAAAAGTTGCATTCTGTCGGATGCAAAATAAACGAAGAACGCTGTGTAAAATTAAAAAAAAAAAAAAAAGAAAAGGAAACTTACATGGATCCGTCGTTAACGGACAAATTGTCCACCTCGGTACGTGCATCACTGCTCAAACTCTGAAGCTCAGAATCCTGTCTGGATACTGGGTTGTAGGAGGAATATTGTGCGTGCAATCTGGATACGTGCATGTGATATGGACTAGCTCCGTGTTGCAAGTAAATGCTACAAATGCCACGCAAAACGGCAAAACAAAAACAACTAAATAAACGGCAAATAAAAAACGGAGTTATCTCGCAAATAGAAACAAAAACATAATTGTGGATCAACTATTGGAATATTAGGGAATACATAAAATGAAGAATTTATTTTCTGGCAATATCAATCGTATTGCGGGAGAATCTGATGTGATTAAATGTAAACTCAAAAAATGTATATAAATTTAGATTATGCAAATTTCATCACATCAAGCCTTTAAAAAGAAAACGACGAGTGTTATTAAAGACGCTCATTCCAGGGCTGATTCGAAGCATTCTATACGAGTGACGAATGATATTTTGTTGTAAAGCGCAACAGCTTTATAGAAAATGCATTACCCAGCGAACGCTTCTGGTCTCGGCCGCAGATCCATCGCTCTGCTCTGTTGAGTAGCTATCAGAACATCTTTGGTCAGTCTCAATTCTCCGGGTGTGCTGCCAACCGAGTACGAATTGTGTATTGTACCGATGTACTCGCTATCTTCGTGCACAGTAGGCAGCAAACTCGGTCCGCAGAAGATGGACATTTCACGACTGCCTGAGCCTGAACTCGGGCAGCCGCCAGAATCGGGATTCTGACAGGACTGAACATACTGGAGATATAGGTCGGACTGAAGAAAGTTGGGATATGTTGTCTCCTTGATGAGCCGCTCAACTTCCAACTGCACGATGTCAAACACTTTCTGATCGGTGCGACCTTCTTTGACCCGCCGATCCGCTTCCTTCATCACTTCCTCTGGTATGCTTAAATGCGACCTGAGAAAAAACCTCCGATGGATGAGCCTCACTAGCTGCGAGATCTTCTCCGCGTCTTTCTGCTCCTTGAGGCCCTCGCAGGCGAACCAGAAATTTAGCGGGTCTACGTGTCCTTCCTGGTCGAGATACTTTTTGAACAGCTCCAATCCTACCGGATCCTCTAGCAGGGAGTGCAGATTTCTCGCCCACCGCGCGTAAGCAGGCGGTGAATCGCTCTCCATGGTAGTGGTTCCGCAACAACCCTCCGGTTCGAATCCCAATGGCGCGGAAACATCGTAACCATCAGTGGCTTGCGGTGTTGCGAAAGAAGATCGTCTAGGTGTCAGAGCGGGGCTCTGTGGACGGATCCGACTGACGTAGCTTCCTGTTTCCTCTCCTGAAGGAAGCAAATACCGATGTACAATATGTTTAGGAAATATGGTCCTAAACGTAACATATCCATCTGTAGAATAACATCAAGTATACAAATAAATTAACTCTTTTTAAGAAACCAAATGTATGAATTAACTTCTACTTAAATATATAATTTACCTTTTTCAATTAAAAAAAATGTAAATATAAAAACTAAAATACTATATCACAGCTGTGAAAATAGAAGAGACAGAAATTAGTAATGCAATCTAATTTTTTTTTCTCTCATATGCTTTAGAGCACATGGTTACCCTCCTATTTAATTCAAACTTGCTTCTATTTACCTGGCACCGGTGGCCTGGGAGAGTTCTCATTGAAGCAACGTGTTTCGTTTTGCCGAGATGCGCTCATTCTATCTATTATGGCCTTCATGTGCTATTTTGTTATCTATACTTAATTTTCGCCCACGGTGCTTCTTAGTGGACATGGTTAGCCCCAGCCTGAAACAGCAAACAAATTTTGTTAAATTTATCTGTGTGCTATAACATTTTTTATATTTTTTATGATATATAAAAAATATACAAATACACAGTTTTCTCCAAACTCAAATTCAGCTGTCAAAAATACATTTTGAACTTGACATAATATATGTAATATCTATTTACTTTATCCAAACTAATATTCAGCTGTCAAAAAATACACTTAAACATAATATATAATATCTATTCATTTCATTACTAATTTTCATAATTAGAGATTGCTTAGCTATTACTTTTATTGAGAACATGGGTCTGCATCAAGAATACTTAGCATTATTGATTTCATGTGGTTATATTTCTGCGAAAGGACAGAAAGAGAGCGAAAGAGAGCTGGGATTTGCTAACAAAGAAAGAAATGCTGGGATACTGGATCGATGGAGCTCTGTGGTGAGTCATATCTCTCAATTAAACAGCTAAGGGAGGTTTTTTTCCCGTTGTGAGGAACTGTAAGGGTGGAGCATAGCTGAAAAACTATAGACCATCTTTTGGCTGCGCAGAAGGATGCACTTCTGCGTGTACATGTATATATGCACAAGCCCTATTGGTCTGTTGCGCAGACCATTTGTGTGGTATTGATCCACAAAACCTATAACGCAATCCATCGAACACTCCTGCTAACTCTAAACACATCTGAATTTATACATTGCAAGTTTGATATCTTCTATTAACTGAAATCCAGCCCTAACATAGCAGAAAAATATTAATAGGTTTATGAAGTAAGGCAATCTGAGGAAGAAAGGGCCATTGTATTGCCAGGGTCTGGCCTTTTGTTATGGCAGGGTATAGAAATATGGTTCATATGTACCATACTATAGCCTAAGTGGCAAATGTGCAACTATCCGCTCGAGCAAGAGATATTTTGCCTCTTGTATGCGTGACAAACTAACATCCTTGTTCTATTAAATTAATATAATGCATTTTAAATAAAAAATAACTGAAATATATATATATATACATATATTGAAATATATATCCACGTATGTGCATATTTTCCAATTTACAAAGAATATTCCTTACACATATTCACATAAAATATGTGATAGATTTGTATTATTAATTCATAAGACAATTATAAAGACAGTTCTGACATTACTCCACTACTATATATGGAACCATTGAGAGAGGAAGCATAGTTCTCTAATAAGTGTGGAAACTTGATCCTGACCCATATATAGGGGAGGAAATATGAAATGAGAAGCTGTCATAATGGATCATCTCGCCCCACTGCACATTTACCTGGAGAATCAAAAGAGAAGAATCAGAGTACATACCATTTTGGCGGAGAAACCAACACAGGTAGCTTTCTGGTTTATTAAATTTATAAGGATCTATTATAATTTTGACACAGAAATAGAGTGATCTTGTACGATATATGCACATACACACACATACACCAGAATATTTCTTTGTTAGATTACAAAGATAGACTGCGATGCCTACGATAGCACTGCTGGAGGCACACTGAACCAAGACTGCGTCCTGACCAGGACTGCAGCCACATTCATACACAAGCACTGCGCAGTGTGCGCAGTGTCCTTGCGTATAAACTTTGACTTCTTCTGCGAAACATAAAACTTCTGTATCTTCCTGAAGACACCAAGACTGTTCTCTTGTATCAGAGATTAGAAGTTCTCACTTCTTAGTACTATATTCAACAGAATTGATTATAAACATTCTTCTTTATAAAATTATAGAATGTCACATTATTTTACTCCAACTGGTTACACAACCAAAGATTATTGCACACTCAATAAACAAATCCTTTTGTGCTAAATTAACAAATAATAAATTTTACATAAACTAATACACTAACATGTGAAATATATTTGTATGCCAAAACTAAATAGAAACAAATGTTTGAGAATTTCTTGAGACAATGACACAAACCATTCTTAATACTCTGTTTCTATCTCAAAAACAAAAAAAAAAAAAGGTAATAAGTGACAAACTCGATCTGTTTGTAATCGTACCTCTTACGATCGAGTAGGAAAGACGGATCGGCCGACCGCGATATCCCCCGATGAAAGGGGAAAAAATTGTTTGTCAGCAGAGACGGCCACGGGGCATTAACTTAAGAAGCTTTCCCGCCCATACCGATTCTCTCGCGGGCGTCTCCTCATTGTCTGAGGATCTCCTCGAGTTCATTCTCGGACCGATGGATCCCTCGATTTGGCGTCTCCTCCTTGTGAAAGCGAAACACGTTTCGCGTCGTTTTCGGCGTACGTTCCAGATCGTCACTTTGTTACTACTCGTCGTTTCTAACATGCCAAAACGCATTTTTTTTTTTTATTTATTATATGCCTGCCGCCAGAACGAACGAACGACCGAACCTGTATGAGAAACGTCGATATTGTATCGATCGTAGAGATTTTTCAGATCCCAACACGCGACACGGATATATTCGTTCTCTCGAAATGTCCATGTCCTTTGTCAGGCCGGTGTCGCCACCTATCGCGATGACAATATTTCCGAAGTTAAACGGGAATTCTATCTTGCCGATCGTTTCGAGTGGGGGAGGAGGGAAAGAAGAGCGAAAGAAAGAGATAAAATACGGGAGATTTAGCGAAAAACTCCACGACGATAAAAAAAACACACACAAAAAATATACATTTTTGCATGTAAAAATCGCTTCATGAATTGTAATTTTTAATTTTCTTTTTTCCTCTGATTTTGAAGAGTCAAGTTTTTCAAATGCAATGCATATGCAAAATACGTATATAGCACACAATTATATTATTTAAATTAAAATTTATTTTAATTATACAATAAAAAAGAAGTATCTTTGTGAATATATAAACTAAAGAGTTTTTTTATATCACATTTTAAGTAGAAGTGTGTCTCGAAATTGCAATTAAATATTTTCAAGAACGATCGACGTCAGCGCGATTCTCATCCTCATCAAGAAAAAAAAATTAATACTCGCGCGCTTTTTCAATTCATTATTTATTACGCGGGAAAAAAGAGAGTACGCAAATCGAGAACGATTAGAATTAAGATTTAACGAAGCTCGTTGCGTCTCTCTCCTCCGGGAGAGAGGAGACGACGCGACATTTCGCTCCGCAATCGTCGTCCTAGTAGTTTGTTGCCGCGCGCCGCGTGTTCACTTTCGACTTTTAATTATATGTTAGCGACGACGGGCGCGCCGTCGAATAATTACAACGACGAACGTCATTAAGCAAGTATAAAATGAAAGAGGGGGGGAGATGAGGAAAAAAAAACCGTGGAGAGGTGCGCATAAGGTGCAAATTAAAATTATTATATTCGCACCGCGCCCGGTGGTTACAGACTTGCCGAGTGGGACGTTTGCTAACGAATTACCCAACTGTTTATCTTCGTATTTCGTCGGCCTCATCCCGTTTTATATCATTAATGACCTTAACCCTCGCGCGTATCTGCGGGGTTGAAAATGTATTAACTTTTTCCGACTTGGCAAATCCAATCAACTCGCGCGGTTTTCTCTCCAACACATCCTCCCCTCCCCCCGACGACGCGTTTGCGTTCTCTTTCAAGTATGTTGAAAAAAAATTATGAAGCGATTTATATAAATTTGCGCGATAATTCTCATAACTTCTTTACTTTATTGATACAATTTATTATATTTTTAATATTATGCTTATTATACTTCTATATATTTATTATGTTTGTTATACCTTTAATATATTGTATTCTCTAAAATTTCGAGTACTCGCTTTTTTTGCTGATTGCAAGTGTTCTGCGACAGTAAAACCGCGCTGCGTGTGTGTGTCCAGCGTGAAATCGCGTTCGCTTCGCGTGGACGGCATCATTGTCGAACTCGTCGATCTTGATCCGAGGAGACGAAATACCGCGAACGCACATAAGGAGAACACGGTTCGACAGAAATATTAAGATTTGTCGAAGCGTGTTAAAGTCATATGCCGCGAAGAAATCCGCAAGAAAATTCTTGCGTCCGTTCGCGCGCGAGAAGCATTTCCTTTTTCTTCTTTCGCTTCCCGACGATGATATTAAAATTCACACCCTCGTGACTTCCTTCCAATTCCTAAGCACGAAGAATTCGAGAGCTGCGTCGCGGGCTTCCGGTCACTGCCGATATGTATCCGAATTTCAGAACACGTGTGTGTAAAAAAGAGTATAACAGACAAAATACGATCTGACCCTCGAATTTATGTGCGTGGCAAAAAAGAATGTGATTTCTTTTCGCGAAACGTTCTCGTCGTAAATCATATCAATATTTAAAGACTCTGAGAACGGAACATTGTGAATAGATTTAAAAAAATCAATCGCTAAAAAATGTAAATGCGAAAAATAACAAGACAAAAAAAGAGAATTCTTTAGTTAAAAAAGTAATTCTTAGTTAAATTTGTTTAAAAAAAAAGAAATCCCGAAATTTTTACGTCATGATATACAGAATGTCTGAAACTTTTCGACACAGTCGAAATGTGAAAGTAGATTTGGTCAATTTGAACAGACAAGTCAATTTTGCAAAATTCGCAATAGCTATTAAGATAATTAATTAATTAATTGAGTCTCAATGATCGTGAGAAGCGATCGGCTAGGCTCTGTAGACGTGTATAAAATTATGTGATTTTCAAGTTGTAAAAGAAAATTTGCCTATTTCATGCAATGTCCTAGCAACGAGAGGAGCAACGACAGCGAGCGGCGTGTGACACACAAGGTTTCTCGCTATCAGCTGATTCTCACGGCGGTCTGATGCAGCGAGTCAGAGTATCGCTTCCCGCGCTCATTGATTCCCACTCATATTGATTGATTAATTAATCAATTAATTATCTTAATAACTATTGCAAATTTTGCAAGATTGTACATGACTTTTTCTATTCCAGATTGATCCAATCTACACATTTCGGCTGTGTCAAGAGTTTCAGACACCCCATACGTATATGCGACACACAACGCGGTCGATAATCGAGAGCATTGCCGTGTCGTTACCGCCATCGGCGTTGAAATCGAGAAACGACTGTCACATCGCTGTGCGATGTTCCCAAGCCGATAAAAGCCATCGCGTTTGCTAAGCTGCGATCTTACCGACGAAAAGACGAACGGGGATGCTTTTTCTCGCAGCCAGGAAGTAACCCGTGCCGGGATATCGCGGAAATAGAGACTTGTCAAGATGTTTCGAAGCATCATTCTCTATCCTTTTCTACATTTCACGAGAAATAAAGATAGAATGATATTTTGAAACGTTTGTAACGCAACTCGCGAATCGAAAAAAAAATAAAATTAATAAAACTAAAAAAATAACTGTCAAAAATGTTAACACTGTTTTAAACGTCAAGTATATTATTTGTAACATAAGCAAGAAACTAATATATAAATTTTTGTCTTTAATTTATATAAAAATTTTTTGTGCGCGTTAATTCAACAGTATATTTCCTATCATAGCGAAAAAGAGCAAAACACGCACATCGTGGGCGATTGATCGACTCGCGAAGAAAAGCGTTTTCACGAGAGATGAGAGAATTGTCGGAACAACCCTTTGGCCTTTTTTTTCCGTATGAGATACAAACACAGCGACGGGATTACCGAGGATACGCTTTGAAACCATCGTTTCGTAGAGGACCATCGAAATGATTTGCTCATCCAAAGCCACTCGAGTAATGCCTGTGATACTGTTGTTTCTCCTCTTCTCTATGCGGAGTCTCCTCCCGATATTCTCGCGATCGGGTTCTCGTTTTTGTCATCAATAAGCAAGAGATATTTTCTTTTTTTTATTTATTTTCTGGAAAATCTAGAATATAACATTTAAATTCCTGACAGTCTTGTGTTTTGGAGAGAAAATATTCATAATTAACTTTTCATGGACTCCAAAACGACCTACTAGTTAAACAGACTAGGTCTGTGAAACTCGCGCGATTTTAAAATCGAATATCTTCGCGAAAATCAATATTTTTTCGATTTTGTTTTTTGTTTTTTTAATTGAAAGTTGAACGAATCTGCGTCGATAAAAAAACTAATTGAACAGATCTCTGGTAGTTTCAAAAATATAAGCGTTTGAAAAACTAATTTTTACTAGAGACACCGGTTTGAAATTTTCACGAGACCCATGTCTGTCCGTGAAAGGTTAAAAACTTTGCGAAAATGCAAATTGACATTATTGTATAAACACAGTTCGAAAGTAATTAAATTATTGAACAAAAGGGTTAAACGTTGAAACTTAATTAATTGTACAAAACGGAAGAGTTTGAGGAATTAAACACGGCCACGACCGAACGGAGCCACCGGTCGCTCCCGATCATCGCGCGCGAGGGTTCGTTTATCGGCGAGCGATTAAGATTCCTTCAAAAAACCGAGAGACGCGAGCGAGCGAGCGAACGAACGATGCCACGGGAAGAAGAAAGGCATCGGCAGCGAACGAAGAGGAATCTTAAAGGCTATCTGACGATATACACCTCTCTCTATGTAGCCGCTTGACACGCCGGCTTTTTGTGCGTCGCGATCGAGACGACGACGCGCGTTCTTTTCCTTCTCGAATGAATTCCCTCTCAAGGAAATTGCGCGTTTCTTATTTCCGTTGCCCGGTGTGATTTCAGTCGAAATCAATCGCCGAAAATTGTAAGTTGCAATGTTTGAATAAACAAAATTCATATTAATTGTAACCGACAAGAGCTAACAAGCGAGAATTACCATAATTTTTGTAATTAACAAAATACTGAAGCACCGGAGATGCATATAGACGTTCGCATACGAATCAAAATATAATTGTATTGTACTCAAATTACCACGAAGATAGAACGACAGATAGCCCCGATAGAGTAGGCAGAAGAGACACGAGATGACACGGCGAGAGATAAAGCACGAGGAAAAAAAAAAAAGAAGAGCAAGAGAAGTTCGACCCTTGGAACATGTACGGCGGCACTTTTTCAGAGAAAAAGTAAAAAAGAGAGAAAGAGGAAGAGAGCAAATACCACAGATATAAATAAATTATTTTCCGGATATATACGGTAAATAATTTTATATATATTTGCGTATATATGTATATATATACGCAAAAAAATTGGCGCAGAGAGAAAGCTCCGCACTTCACTACAAGTACAGCCCTGAGGGATGCAAGGCGAGGAGGCGGGAGAGGGGGAGAGGGAAAGACGACGGAGAAGCGCGAGAAGGCAAGAGAAAGGCGGAGAAAAGAAACGGATATAAAAAGAGAGACGGAAGACGTAGACCTCGGCCGGCGGCTGGCGACTGGCGGCGGCATCGCTTGATGTACGCCGGGTCCGTAATTACAGGTTTTCGGAACGCCTCGCTCGCTCGCTCGCTCGAGCCGCGCCGCGCTGTTCGAGAGTCACCGGGGCCCTTCCCTCGTCGCGCCGCGCGGTCTAACGGGTGTCCCGGTCGCGTAACCGGGGGTCCGAGCGCAATTCTCTTCTACAGAGTCTTCGCCAGAGCGACGAAAACGTGACTTCTTCGCAATACCCGAAATTCTAATTATAGCGCTCTCTTCATGACGCGAGATGAAAAACAGCGACGAAAAATGTAGGTCTTTTTTTTTTATCCTCTTTTTCTCCCCGACTCTCGAAGGAAGATGATGGCGAACATAGGTCAAAGGATTAAATGTGGTAGTAATTGTGATGTTTTCGGTATTCGTTGCGTTCGTGTAAGAAAATATTGAGCTAGATTATCTTCAGGTTTATACACAGCGTCAAGACAGCTTGTACATAACTTTTCCGTGTATGGGAAAATGTCCGGGAAAATTAGCGGCATCCCAAGATTCAGACGTTTCTAGGAAGGACCGTTCGCGCGCGGGCAGGTAAAAGTGTGTTCTTTTTCCCTCCGGAATCAAGATATCGACCCAGCGAGCCGAAAGTTCATCTCGTAATGTGGTCATCCACTGTGGTATTTTCGTTTAAAAGGATGGCGCTACTTTCTTTCCATACGCTCGTCATTAAGTCAACAAAATCGAAGACAGTGGAGTTCGCTCGCACAAGCGCATTTTCGTTTTTTCTCCCGCCTTGTTTCGTTATAGTTCCCCAAACAATTTACATACATTCTTCGACGCTTTTCGAATCACCACCCTGTATTAAATGCGATCGAATCCATAGAAATATATCGGCAAAGGAAGACCTCCAATAACGTGACGCTCGCTCTGTTGCCCCCCGTACAAGGGCGGTAAGAACGTCAATGGCCAGTGCATGTTTGTACGCGGCGGATAGCCGGGCGTCGTATCGCGACGCGCACGCGACGGGTGTTAAATAATTACGCGAGCGGTTTATCGCGGAGCTGAGGCTCTTTAGACGCGCGCGCGCGCGCACGCACGCGTTAGGAACGGTGGCGCGGCGTGATTCCCTTACGGCCCTGGGCGATCCGAGGCTTCTCAAACGAGGAAAGCATACACACGGCTCCCATTCAGCTAACCCTTTCAGCCAACCCTCCTCTTGCCTGTACTCCGCGGTCCCCCGCGAGAGCCTCCTTCCTTCCTTTCTTCTCTCCGCGCTCTCTATCCCGTTCCTCTCCTCCTCCCTGTCCGCGGAGTCCCTTCGGCCTCTCGACTGCGGAGAGCAACGGTCGGCGAAATCTCTTTTACGCGCCGAAGAGCGCGGACATGTCCGAAGTCCCCTCTTACCCCCCTTTTTTTTCCTTTCTTACACGATCTCCCCTTTCCCCGCCGTTTAACCCTTTCAGACCGCGGAGAGAGTCTCCTCTCCGTTTATTAAAATATAGATACAAAATTTTTTCAGCTGTCACTTTCCCACGAGACGATCGGCCTCGGGGATGTTTTTCGAGAATTTCCGACGTGAACTAGTTTTGGAGTTTAAACCAGATCTGAGTCGTCGATAAGCGCGCGAGGTAGTAGAAAGGAATGAGCAAGGCATTACCGGTGAATTAACTTTGTTTGTCTCCCGTTTTTGTTACTATTGAGTCAGCATAAGTCATCGTGAATAATTTGTCACGAGTCACAATCAATTAATTTATCATTCTATCATTGTCACGAGTCACAATCAATTAATTTATCATTCTATCATTGTCACGAGTCACAATCAATTAACTTATCATTCTTCGATTCTTTCGTTGACTTTTTTCGCTCAATAAGATAATAATACGATAACTCAATTAATTATCAATTAGTTATAATTTTCATCTTCTTTACATGGATATGTATTCACGTATATCGTTATTATCATACATAAATATTCATGATCGTTTATTTCGATCGACGATGAAAGATTAATTCAAGACTTATTAAATCTAAAAAGAGACACATTTTGTGGGGCATCGAAAAATCTCTCGTAACGCCAAACGAGGTCGAGAGCGAGGGATTCGTGTACGTATTTTTTTCCTCTGTCAATAATCCATAGAGACTTGATGGATGGTTTTTTGTCTGGACAAACGACAGTTATGCGATACGGGCGGCGCCGATGGTGAAAAACCAGGCGGAAGTAGTCAAAGGGCGTGTCAAACGTTGTTATCGGCAGACGACTTTTACATACATAAACGTTACGAAGTTACGCTATTCGAGCTGCAAATCTTTCAAAAAGAAACTTCTGAGGATACCGCTTCGCCCCAGGTGGCTGACGGGTCGGCAAGGACAACGTTCACTGCGGCATTAAGCAAAAGCCTACCGTCTGTCTCTCAGCGCGATCAACTACCTGAAACCGCCTACGAGTTTTCCGAATGCTCTACGTTGCAGCTATCTCTTGTTACATCTCCGGACAATGTGTTTGTCATTGTAGGCATTTGGAAGTCGGCATAGGGAATTAGGAAAATTAACGATGAATACAACACAACCAAAAAGAAACGTATCGATTTCCTTTATTCTATTAACGAGAATTTTTTTCAGTGAAGATCGAGGAAAAAAAAATCCCAACCGATAAAAAAAAAAAAAAAAAAAAAAAAAAAACATTTTTCTCAACATGTTACACACGATAATAATTAGAATCCGCATGCGAGACGGAAGTGAACCCTCTTCAGTAGGTGTCGCAATTAATGATCCGTTTGGCGCGCGCTATATAATTAATAGTCTACCGTAATTCACCGCAATTAATACCTTGACTCCGCGCCGGTTCATGGGAACTCAGCGATGCGTCGTCTTGTTCGTCGTCGTCGTGTCCTGGTCGACAATTATTAACTGTGATTCTCGTCTACCCGCTTTCTTTGAAGTCCACGTGTCACTCCACAAACACCTATCCACCGTATATACAATCATTCTTTTATACAGAGAGAATTATCACAGTTACGGAAGTTTTCACAAAATTATCACAGAAAGTTTCACTCCGAAGGTGTTGTTTTCAACTCAAGTGTAACACAAGTTTTAATCCTTCCTGGTTTCGAAAGTTTCTTTTTTTTTTTTGCTTTTTAACTTGAGAAAAAAAATTGCGACCGTAAATATCACTTGAATTCAAGGTTCCAATGAAAGAGTTTTAGAAAGTTGAACGTGCTAAATTACGAAGTTTTGCTTTCGACCGATAAAAAGCATCCTCGCTGAGATATTCTCAGCGCGCGGCTTTCGATGTCGGTGGTCTCGCAGCCTTGAAAATTACAGAACGCGCGCAAATCGATCTCTTTCTCTCTCTCTCTCTCTCTCTCTTGTCGTTCGATAATCGCGGAAATCGTGTTCACGATACGTGACGATGCTGGTACGATCAGTGGCGAAACATCGTAACCGAACAACGGCATTTTATTCGCGCCGAGATTTTCCTGACGCGGGCATCGAAGTCTCCCATCGCGTGATGTGCGCAACTTTCTCCTCTTTTTCTCTCTCTCTCTCTCTCTCACGCTTTATCACCGATATCCGCACCCATCGATCTCTCATCGAGCATCGACTTCACTTCCGCGCCGACATTTACAATCGGTTGTTGGGAATCATCTTTGCGCCGATCATAAATCACGTCGAATCCCCGTCGACTGAATCACTTTTCCGCGATTTTCTCTACGCACAAACGGTTCTTCGCGTGTGCGGATAAACAGATCGTAATTCACAGGTGTCTTAGATACACATTCTTGCACAAAATTTTCGTTCGCACGCGTAAAATCCCATCATCAGCCGTGTGTGACGACGCACGTGTATTTACAACAACAATAAAGCGCCCGCATCGGGGAACAATAATAATTCCTCAAATAAACTTTAAACGCACACTTGAGACATCGATCATATCTCTCTCGCGGACAGACGCATTTTCAGCAGCGAAGGATTTACAATGGCACACAATCCGAAGAAAAGATTTTCGCCGGCGAACGAAGACGAGGAGGTATATAAGTCGATGACGAAGGGTCGGCTCGTAGGACTCGTGTCCTACGCAACGTACACGATGAGACTGAAACTACAGTGACCGCAGGGGCCAAGGGAGAGAGCGAGTATTATCTCCGTATACCTTCCCCCTCCTCTCCCGCTTCTCTCCTACTGCTCCTTGCGGCGCGTTTCTTCTCTTTTTCTTCTCTTCCGCCGAGCTGCATCCCTTCCCCCTCTCTATCCTCCGTTCTACCACGCAGGCCGATCCTCCACTCCTGCCGCTGTCCTCCGCTCTCGTAGGAAACGGAGAGAAAGACAGATCTCGACCGACGAGGACGCGGAACAAAAAAGTGATAGGGTTCAGGTACAAGGGCAAATTCTTAAGAGAATCTTTAAACAGAAACTCGGATTTTTTCGACGATATCGCCCGGTTGTTTTCCTTCTTTGAGCAATAATCTCGTGTGAATGCAATAAATTGCCGCCAAAAGCGACATATAGACGGGATGATAAAAAAATCGTTTGAAAAAAATCAAAAGATCAATGGAAAGAAGCTTTGCAAATAGAGAGAATTGCAAACAAACAACATGATTATTTCAGACACCTAAACTTTCAGGGAAAACTCACTCGAATGAAAACAACATTCGTTTTTTCCTTCTATACGCCACTTCAACCGGTATTCTCGACGTCTCTTGCGGTCTGACATAAAATTCTTGCGCGGAATCTCAACTCGCGCATTTATTTATTTCAACTGGAAAAAAATAATTGAACAAACAAAATTGCGCAGAACGCTGGTTTCTTAATTCTACCAAGATTATCAAATATAATAAACAGTAATAGAGTGACAAATTCGTGTGACAGTTCAGACGGCAGAGGAAAAGGACAACGAAAACACAAAAGACTTAAAAATGACGACATACGAGGCGAGCGGACAGGCGGGGAGCGGAGCGGGGAAACACAAGGGGAAGAAAGTCGGCGACTTAAAAGGTGTCAGCACTTTGACCGGGCCGACTTGGATCGTCAAAAAGAGTATGATGACATTCGATCTCAAAAAAAAAAAAAAAAAAAAAAAAAAAAAAAGAGACAGAATTTTTATCGATACGAGATTTAATCTCTTTCTCTTTCTGTCTCTCTTTACGATGAAATGTTAAGCTTTAGTTTATTCGATGCTCTGGTATGTCGGTCCTTTTGACCTCGCGTACCTTATCATTTTATATTGACTTTGACATTTTTATTGATTTCGTTTCTTATCGCTTTATTGATATCGGAAAGCATTTGGTGAAGAGCATTTCCAGAATATCTTTTTTTTTTTCCAGTATAAAATAGCGCACGCGATAAACATCGTCCTTCGTATTATTTGAAGTGCAGTTTAGCACTTTTTAGCAAATACATTTTTGAAAAAACTAGAAGTCTGTAATTTTTTTATTCAAGAAAGAGGATACCAGCTAGTTTCTCGAAACAAAAGGTTCAAAATATATTTGTGTATATACATATATATATATATATACACATTGCGGTGCCTTCAACCGAGAAACCCGGATCGATGCATCAAGTGCACCTGAAATACGATTTAGCATTTCCCGGCGCGATTCAACCGCGCGCGGCGGCCTGGCAGCTGGCAGTCCCGACAATCTTATCGACCTCGGTAAATACCGATTTAAAGAGATTGTCAGGTACACGACGAGCGACCCCGTTACATGAAATTCTCTTAAAACGAAGAGCTCGCGCGCGTGATTTCACCTGTTCGCGGCAAAATCTCCGATCTGTTTTTCGCATGTTTGGAATACAATGGATTCACGTTTGTCTGTAATTCTATCGAATTTCCCGCGGTGTATGCATGTTAGTATCGGATATCAGGTTTAAGCATCGAGTTTAAAAATTAGCACTTTAATTTTACGAGAACCGGGAGAAGCCAAGCGCGCCCAGTAATTAATGGAAATTAAACTATCGGCGATAATAATGGAATCGCGCCTGCGACGCGCCTGGCGCTGTTCCACGTCGGGCCGAAAGAGAGAAAGAAAGATATACGGGCAAAAGACGAAAGACTGACGAGAAAGAGAGAACCGGTGTCGGGTCGGGTCGTCGTCGTCGTCATCGAGTCGAGACGACGACGAAGAGAGAACGAAGGCGCGAGAAAGATGCGAAAACGCGCGCGCTCGCGAGCAAAAGTGAGAAACTAGTAGCGTGTTTGCGCGAGAAGAGCTCGGGCGCGACCGAGAGAAGAAGGGAAAGGAGAAGCCGCGCGAGACGACGAAGACGATGATGACGGGAGAGAGAGAGAGAGTGAAAGAAAGAGTCGGATAAAGCCGCGGCGCGACAGAGACAGAGCGCGTTCGTTTGATCTTGCCGCCGCACGCGATCCCACACACGCGCGTCCCTCCTGCTCGCCGTCACGATGTGGATTCGCATGAATGCACTAACACATCACGCGATTTAAAACCTCTGCGTCTCCCTCCTCCTCTTCTTCCTCGCGATCCAACACCCCTCGACACCGCGCGCCACCGCCAATCGACTCCGGACGCCGATGCGGCTCTTTCTCTCTCTCTCTCTCTCTTGTCTGTTCGCTTCTCGCGCGGCGCGGCGGACACGCGTAATAAACACCGTGCAAAGCAACCCGGCGCTGAGTCGCCTATAATTTCTCACGGAAAATTATATGTTAATGCGTCCTTAATGGCGTCGTTCGTTAACGGGATCGCCGTCGTGGCCGAGGTACCCCGAAGGAACGACAGAGAATGCCGCGAGGCTCGCTCGAGCGAGCAAGATCTCCTCTCTCGAGGGAGAGAAACGCGCGAGGTAAAATCGCGTTTTAAGCTCACAAATCGAAGATATATCGATAAGAAACTGTCAAATGCGCGCAATTATCTGAAAACGGGTGTATAGCGTGTTTCGCATTATTTGAATTTTTTCCGAAAACTTTCCGAGAATCTTGTACCATTCGTTTACATTATTAAGCGAAAAAAGTTCATAAAGTGACCCGTTAAAGGATGAAAAATAAATAAAAAATAAAACATAAATTAATTAACAAAAAAACACTCTTTTACCATTAGAAAATCGCAACATATATGCGTATTGCAGCACACGTCGGGATTAAATTCAGAACTGACTCTTACAAAACTGAAGTTTAAAAGTCCCGCTCTCTGTTACAACTGAGAGATTTAAAGCGACGAAGAACAGCCGCGGGATTATCTTCCTTCGAGTTTCACGTCGAGCTTTCTTTTACGTCGAATAAAACATGCACACACAGCTCTTCTCCGAGCTTCGTCGTCGTTTGATCGATTTCGACTGGTTGTTCTTTCGAGAGAGAGAGAGAAAGAGAGAGAGAGAGAGAGAGAGAGAGAGAGAGAGAGAGAGAGAGAGAGAGAGACAGGTTTCACCGAAACGTCTTTTACGCGGGATTAAGCGGGGACGAGATTTGCCTCTTACCGACGTTAAAAGATTCAGTCGGCCGAATAAGGAGGCAATAGTCTCCGCGACCGGGCGCTTCCGGTATTGCGGCTTGAAAAATTTACATGCTTCGCGTCCGTCGTCGAAAACGCGCGCGCTTATATACCGAGCGCGAGGTTTCGCCGCAATCGAACAACCTGTCTCAGCTCTGGAGGGATATATAAACCGGAAAAACGAATCGCAGATTCTATTTACGATCTAGAACTTAAACTTGCCTTCCGAATTCAACTGCGTCTCTTGTTCCATCGTATATCTCGCTGCATATTTTTAACACGTGCGCCCGAGCGAAACACAAAAGAATTTGCGCGTGGGAAAGACTTACCTACTTTACGACTTTCTCAACCGGATAAAACAATTGTTTGTGATCTTTAGAATCCCGTAAAAATAAGAAAAAAAAGATCTTTTAAAAAATATCTTTTTTTTTTTATGACATCGGCGTTTCAAAGTAAAGCGGCATTTCTTTTTTTAAATCCACATGCTGCGAACTTAAAAAAAACAAAAGGTTATCTTATTCAAAACTTTGTCAAGAAATTCGAGAGAAAAAGACGTCCGAAATATTTGTACGGGAATAATATTCCAGTATTTCATTGTGCCACACTCTATTTTTCTCTCTCTCTCTCCGATCTGGCGATGCCGAAAGAAGCGCGTTCGGCCGAGGACGAAGAGCACTCGAGCGAGAGAGCGCACTTCGAATTCACCGGCCGATTAGCGTCGCCCGGCCGTTGGCTTTGCGATAGGTACCTACGCGAATCAAAGCGAACGACGCGGCGGCAATAAAGCGACACACACCGAGGAGGAGCAGTCAGTCGTCAGAAGTGGTAAGAGAGAATGCGAGAAGGCGGGAGAGAGTGAGAGAGAGAGAGACAGAGACAGAGATGTGGACAAACCAGCAAAGGGACTTCAGGGCCCGGTACAGAGGCAATTATTGCACGAGAGCAGATGACGGATCAAACGCCGGGATTATTTCGGCGCGATGTCGTCGCCTCTTACGGTAAACAGACACCGGATACTTCCGGTTTATATTCGGAGTAACGTGTCCCGTAATAAGTGTCGACATGTCTCTCACATGCGACCGTCCTCCTCCTCGTCGTCGTCGTCGTCGTCGTCGTCGTCGTCGTCGTCGTCTGCGTTATCAATTATAAACTCTCCGAGGTTCTCGCTGTAAATTCGTATTTTCACATTCGACACTGTTACATACATCTCGTATGCGCGAAAATTAATCTACCCCGCGGAAGATTGAGTTTCAAAGTTTATTTTAAAAAGAAATAAAGTTTTTCTCTGAACGTTTATCGGTATCACCGTAGTAGAGTCTCGCGATCACATCGTATTGTAACGATGCGTGCGTGCGTTCCGGTCGACTGACTTTCAAAACTTACACACACACACACAGGTCTTTGACATTTAGTCTGTTAACATTCTTTTGTTACGTAGATTACGACAGAGCACTTTCGCCGGCGCCTCGTCTTTCGTTGTCATAATGTCTGTATACACATCGTACGTAACATCTTATTTATTTGTACGTCAAAAACTATACTACACGAGAGCTATAATAAAGAAGTTTATTATTTTATTAATGATACGAATGTCAAATCTCAAATAAGACGATTTTAAACGTCAGTTGTTAGACAATACAATTGGATAATCGTTTTCTTAAAAAGTTTGTTAACACTGGGCGATTGAAGAAATCGTCAAACGTGTCATCAAGGCGCAAGATTGCCTTCTTATCACTCGTGACTAATAAAAAGGAATGTCTGTTACTTGAATGGTATACACAGACACACGTGCACAGACGCACGTCACACATTTCGCACGTGAGTGGATTAAAGGAACGACGCGGCGGTATCGTGTGGCCGAAGAGGCGCGACACTTTAAAGCAAAACCTCTTCTCTTCCCCGCTACGCGATTTCAGTGAGAAAATATTGCCTATAGACGACGACGACGACGACGACGACGACAACGATACGACGAGCGTGTGTGTGTATGTATACGACGTAAGCCACTTTCTTTGGCGGCGGCGGCGTTTGTGGCAAACAAGAAACGGACTCGAGAAAAGTGGAAGAGAAAGAGGTAGGCGACACACCGCGGGCAAAGAGAAAGGTTACGAAGAAGAGAGGGAGAGAAGTAGTAAGGATACCGAGCTTTGTGATGTCAAAGAGCATCGTTTTAGCGGTTCTCGCTGGAGAGTCTTTGATATCGAAATGGGGGAGGACTTTCCCCCCTTCGGCTTTGCACCGATGTCGGCCGCTTTGCCTCGACGTGGAACACGTGGTATCAAATGCGACGAGAGAGAGAGAGAGAAAACGGAGGAAGAAGAGAACCCCAGCAGCTACTTTGACGACGCTTCAGCGTGTCGTGCTGCGGGGGATTCCCAAACCGCCGTGCGTGCCGTGTTCTTCCCTTCTTTCCAACGTCGTCGGTCCTTTCGATCTCCCCTCTGCCTTCGCCGAGGGTGGCCTGCTCGTTTCGCTTTCTCTCTCTCCCTCTTTCTTTCTCATTCGCGTGATCGACCACAGCAGGTTTTGCCGACGCCTTATCTATTACCGGTCGCAATTCCGCTGCGGGAGTAAATAAACGGATAAAAGTTCTCGGAAGAGAAGTTTCCGGGAAGAACAGCGACAACTAAATGATATTATAATAATTGGTCGCGACATTCACAGCATGTTTGGCTCTTGGTTCTGCAACCAAAGAAATTTGATCTCGAAAGATTCTTCGAAATCCTCGGGGAAACTTTTAATCCGCGTTGTTTATATTATTTATTTAACGCTAAATTCATCTTAACTCTAATCCTGTAAGCGGCTTTTTTTTAGGTACGTATGTATCCTGTAAACCTTCGACATTTATATCTGACGCGATTTTTTTATTGGTTAAAGCGTTGCAAAAACTCTGTAAAATTCACGGGGGCTTTATTCAACATTTTATATTAAGAAAATAACATTTTGATATATTTGTTTTTAGAAATACTTCCACTAAATATAGTCAATAAAATTTTCTCATGTTCAAGAATTGATCGCTCGGACATTAATGTCCGGAATTTACAGGATTTAGCGTTACCTTTACGTCTTCAAATTTCAAATCATATTTCCGACGCGAGTTGATCGCTTCCCGCGGTTTGAACGGCGTATCGCCGGGCGAATCGCGTTGCTGGTCGCGCAAGGTCGTAACCGCGAAGAGATTCGCATCTCCTCGGTGAACCTATCCAATGATGCGATCCGGCACGTGTGCGTGTCCCGTTTCAGATGTTAATAGGTGTTAATAGGCGACACATCATGTACGTGAGGGTGCCGCGTTGCGTACATAGCTCGGTGAAGCGAATAGAAGCGTCGGTGGTAACGACGGTCGGAGCTGGCGTCGGGACGGCGGCAGCGAGAAAGGGAGGAAAGGAGGAATAGGGAGGGAGGGGGAAAGAGAGAGAGACGGAGAGAGAGAATAAGCAGGGCAAAGTGGAGCTCGGAAGCGGTCGCTTTGATGTAGACACGCTCCGCGACTCCTTCACGCCAATAAACTAACCGTTAGGTTAAGCCGTCTCTTTAAGCCGTAATATCATTATCCTTGCCTTATGCCCTCGGCACAACACGACGCGACGTGACATGACGTCGCTTTGTCGTCGCACGGTGTCGAGTCGCGGTGACTTCACATGTTAAAACGACAGTGGGGGTGTCTCTCTTTCCGCGTTTCCGGAAATCAACAGCGTCCACAAATTCGCTACAGTCGCTCCAGGAGTTCTTTACCGGTTCTTGTCGGATTTTGGATTTACGACGGTCTATCGATCCTTGGATTTACGACGTGCTCTCTGTTATATATACACGGTCGACCACACGCGCACGAATTATCGAACAATTATCGAACTTCTTCCGAATCTGTTTTGGTCGTTCGTCTCGACCAAAGAGCGATTTACACTTTGTCGTTTCGACAAGGTAATGTATTTCTGAAAAAGAAAAAAAAAAGAAAAAAAAAAAAAAAGAAAACATTCGAAGACTCTTCGCAAGAAATCGGAAAGGGAGCGTAAAATTCGAAAAATACAAACACAACGACGGGAAAAGCTGTAAATCAATTTGTTTTTCAATTCCGTGTTTTACAGCACCTATTATAACAGGTAGTACCGAGTCCGAAAGGACACCCGGTATACCGAGCGCGAGTAGGAGGGCACAGTCGGCGCGGCAAGGAGCGGACCGAAGAAAAAGCACCGCGACCAGTCGAAACGAAAGCACCGACCGCAGAAAACCACCGCGGCTCGAGAAAACGCGCACGGCTGCGTCCGGCGGTGTGCGCTTCGCATGCACGTACGTATGTGTGTGTGTGTGTATTGTACGTGTGTATGCACACGCGGTAGGAGGGACGGCGGAAAGCGAAGAGAAATGGGGGTTTTTTGAATGCGGTTGAATATCTTCCTCGCGCGGGATAGCGCGATGAAAAAAAACGCGCGCGCGCGCGCGAACACATACACAAACAAACACACATACACACGTTAATGCGTATCACGCGATAGTCATTTCGGTGATGATCTCGAATTACGACGGTTGTACCTAGTTAATCAACGATGCCGATGTAAATCGATTCCGCGCGCGAAACACAAGAGAATCGAGGCGAGAATGAACGAAGACGAGGAATGCGAAATATAAAAGTTGACACACAGAAGAGACGAACGACAGACAAGATAATAATAGACGGCGTAGGGAAGATCGACGCGTCAAACATTCGCGAGAAAACATTACGTACCGCGAGGAAAACGAAAAATTCTATCGAGATCGAACGGGAAATTTTTGGGCGAATATTTTCGAGATGTTAGAGATTTAAAAAATTAATCGTCCGTCAGTAAAAACTGTTTTCGACATAGACCTACGATTTTCCGTTTCGTTAAGCTTCAGGAACTTCCAAAAATTCGACAACTCGACGGAATCACGCCGGATTGAGCACGCCAGATAGGGATTATCTTGACGAAGGACGGTTCGCCTCTAACGAAGAACAATCTCGTAAAAGCTGTTTCGGTTACGCGTTCAGGGTCATATATCGGTTGAGAAAAAAAAACCAGAGAAGCGGCAGTCGGAGGAGGAACAGAAGAAAGAGGGGGAGAGAGAGAGAAATTCACGAGAAGAAGAAAGGAAGAAACGAATGAACGAAAGCAAAAGAGCAATGACTCACTGTGTATATCCGTCGGTGCTTGTGTTTACTGACGATGCCGGGACGACGACGCTGCTTTTTGACGACTCGACGACGACGACGACGACGACAATGACGACGACGACGACGACGACGACGACGACGACGGCGACGGCGACGACGACGACGACGGCGACGACGACGACGACCGACGATGGTCCATGCTCTCTTCAAAATGTCAACTCTTGTACTTGGTGTGAGCTGCAACGCGGATATACATCACGAACTTTTCTTGCCGTCCTTTCTCTCTATTCATGCAACATACATTTCTCTATCTCACTCACTCTTTTTCTCTCTCTCTCTCTCTCTCACATTATATCTACCTATATATGTTTCTTTCTCTCTTTTTCTTCGTCGCTCTCGCGATGCGGAATGATGATCCACCGTGAGCTGGTTGGCACTTCTTCGACACGGTATACACCACACAGCTCTCACAGCTACACCGTTGTGCAACACACGCACTCACGCACACGCGCACACTCGACTCGCAGCACGCGCTCACCGACGGGCACGACGTGGGACGTCGTCGTCGTGTATTTGCAAGAAGAGAAAGATGCAACGGAGACACAACACGCAGCGTGTCGTGAACGCGCGTTGTCTCGCCGGGGACGGAAAACGTCGCGAAAACGGCGTCAGTCGTGGGGGGACGTAGACGGACGCGGCGCAACACACTACGACGGGATGGAAACACGGCACGGCGGCTGTTACTACTCGCAACAACCTCGCAGACACATCTCGGCGGTCGCCATCGGCCGCTGGCTGTCGCACGAGTGCGAGGCGCGCGCGCTCTCGCGGCTCTCGTGCGAACCCAGATCATTTCAAAAGAACGGCCAATCAACGCGTTGCGTCGCCGCATGGCCTCTGCCCTTGCCGCGCGGCATCGCCGTAACTTTCCCACGCGGCGCCCCATGTCTCAGATTCATTGTAATTTATTCTATTCTTATATACAAATCTTTTGTAAATAAAATTTTATTTATTTGATCGTACTGTTTGTGTAATTTGTTTTTCCAAAGAAATTGAATGTTGCAAAAATGTGGCAGCAATTTTATTCGGTTACAAGTTAGTTTTGTTTTGTTTACAATATGTTACGTTAAAATAGAACTTGGCGTGAAATCATATAAAGAAACAATTTTGTTTAATTTTGTTTGAGAGATTTCTATTTCAATTTGTTGGTTTTATGATCACAACAATAGTTCTTTTTATTTAAATAGTAATCTTATCTTTACTTTCTTCTTTTATTTATATAATAAATTAAATTAAATTAAATAATAATTTGTTTATGTAATAAATTAAATAATGTAAAAGGCTTAAATCAATGTTTATATTATAACTTTTTATATTTTATATTACATATTAATATTATACATTATATAATTTATATTTATATTATTATATAACTATTTTTATTTTATATTATAACTATTTGTGTATATACACACACATACACACACACACATATCTCTTCTGTCAGATCAAATATTGCGATACCACAAAATATCATCGATTCATAATAAAATATCACCAAAAATTCATAATTTGTTAAGTCATCAATAATTTAAATTTGTACGAAATATGTAACAAAATATGTGTTTGTTTATAAAAAAAACGTGGCAAACTTTCAGAGTTTTTTCTCGGTTTTACACACAGTAAAGTTATTACGCAAAATAAAAACATCTTCTTACATTTCAAAACAGTAATTGTGCATTTGTTGCTACACATTGTTGCTTTTATGGTCACGAGTTGTTATTAAAAATTGTGCTTACATGTAAGATACATAATCATCTTTTTTATTTCCACAGTAGCGCTCGTAAAAATTTCTCGACGGTCGGTTCCCCCCCTTGCCTTTCCCCAAATAGGCATTAAAATCGTTCGTCAAGCCATCGTTGAATTCAGTCTGTGCTCTGCCGCGTATCTGTGACAAATGCTCTGGATCAAAGACTCGACAAGCTACACTCGTACACGCAATCAATCAGACAACTTGGACAGCGCGACACTCGTCGGGAAAAAGAAATACATAAAAATATATAAATCAATAAATAAATTTAAAAAAATAAAAACCCGTAGCATTTGAGGAAAATATTTTGGCAAGTTTGGCAACCTAGCGCTTTTGTGTTTTACTCGAATATTTCGAACCAAAGATCGCCGGTGATAAAGTTGGTCAACTCTTAACGGTACGTATCAATTGTTTTTCAAGCGAAAAGGCAATCTGTTTGTTTAGCTTAAATTATTTTACATACAAACATACATACAAAATCAGCACTTTATAGCAGATTCCACTTAGCTGTGTCATCATAGTGAGTGAATTATGTAGGCACAATATGTAAAAAAAAAAATACAGCAAAAATATAGAAATAAATGAAGAATAAAATGAATATATTGCATCACGGCATGACACATTTATATTTTCTTTTTTTTTTTTTTTCTGCTTTTCTGTCGATACTTGAAATAAGATTATGTTTGAATGCTGGCTATGTTGTACTGGCATAATGTGTTATTGCAGACTTTGCAAAATATGCTCATTTGGTCTTGGTTATCTGGGAAGTAACATACATACAAAGTAACATTATATAATATATATTATTACATAAAATTTAGTCGATGAACATTCGTTTTATAAGGAGACTAAAGAAGAATGCGAATTATCCGATAGAACTACGCAAAGATTGTGTTATTAATCAATGCCATTTTGTGTAAAATCGAAGTTTTGTTGTTAAAATTTTTTATAAGCAATATGAGTTTTAATATCACAAAACTAAGATAAAAATATGTCTAACTTAGCCATGAAAACTCGAAAGCCGATATATGCAAAGCAAACAAAAACAACTTAATAACGAAGAGAAGAATTCTAAAGAGTTGTAACTGATGTATGTAGTGAGTAATTCAAACTAAAAGCGAGATGTTATGCGAAGAAATTTACTCTTAAAAAAATTTTTTTTTTCTATTCAAACGTTTCGACTTTAATTATTAAGTCATCTTCAGGATTAATCTTAAAATAAAAGTCCACTTCGACACAATAACCGAGAATGTAAGAATAAATGGACTCTAATAAGCAATACAGTGTCATCGCTATTTTGAGTAAATTACACTTTAAGATTAAAAAAAAAGATGTTTGTATATTAATGAAGTAAGAAGAGGATAATATTAATTACTGGATGAAATGTGACTAACGTTGATACTTATATCGATATTCCAAACGTTTCGACTATATATTTAAGTCATCTTTAGTGAAAACTACAAATACATAATACAAATGGCAATTACAAATAATTACAAATAACAAAAATATAATTAAGATGAAAATATAATTGTAAGCATTTAAAAGATGTTTAGTAGGATTGCCAAAGTATGTTTCGATGAAGTTGAAAAATGTGTTGCGTTGTCTTGAGTTGGACTGTTGTGCTTTCTTGTTTGTACGCTCCATATTGCCAGCGTTTCAATCATGAAATAACAATATTGAAGGTAACTTCCGGTTATATATTTCTTTTGAATATATAATTAAAGGTGAAGGAAAAGGCCATACGGAATCCAAAACACGGTTGTTGGTGTGTAATGTGTATATGTGAATTTATTATCATAATAAATCTTCACCTTCTCTTTTAATTATATATTTAAAATTTGGAGTCTTTATACATTCATTCTTTCTACATTATTTCTTTTGAGATATTTGTGTATTTTTGACATATAAAAACATTTAAGATAAAAATATAATTATAAGCACTTTATAAAAACACAATTGAAAAACGTTCTTTGATAGCTAAAATGGTATACTACATAAATATCTCAATATTTCATTTTTATGGATTGACACTATATGCTTATTAGCGTCTAAATGTTAAAAGTTCTTTTTGAAATATCGTCGCGTACTGACAATGAGTCGACAATACGCGACGATGTCACAAAAACAACTTTTATCTTTGACATTTATTTATTCTTACATCAGTTATTGTGTCGAAGTGGACTGTTCTTTTATTTTAAAATTAATTCACTGAAGAAGACTTAATAATTCAAGTTAAAACGTTTGGTTAGAAAAAAATTTTAAGAGTAAACAACAATCCGCTTTTAGTTATCCTTATTACCATTACTTATTAATTCTTGCGTCTTCATCAATAAATAGAAATGCCGTTAAAGAACCTGTGAAATATTTTTTTATAGTTCTCTTATATAATAGTAGTATAATGGTGTAAATCAAGACAATTTAATTTCGTTCTTGAAAATAATACCAAAAAAAAAACAAACATTCAGTTACGCAACAAATTCTGCTATAAAATGTAAAAATACAAAATGTTTAAATGTTGTTGACATTGCAAAAATGCAATTCTGAATATGATGTAAACATTTGCGCACAATATTTTTTGTATCGACAATTACGTTTTCTCACCATAACGCATAATAATATCTCTGTAAAAAAATCAGATCTCGTTCAGATCTCCTACATGTGCAAATTTATACGCAACAAGTAAGCCTTGCTCTCGAGAGTTGATTAAAGTTTAGCCTTGATAATCGAATTGGTGGCCAGTTTCGTCCAGACGGAATGTAGAAATACCAGATTTGAAATCCTGGTCAAGGTAGGACATTATAAATACAGGAAGCGAAATCTGCAGCAAAGATCACAATTTATTTGCAATTATTGGTGATGACGAATTACATTCTGCTTTATAAAGTGCAAGTTCATTTTGCATTTTTATATTCTGACAAGTGTTTGTATAAGTATGTCTATAATGCTTCGAGATACTTGATCAAAGAATAATTATCATACTGTGAAACATTCATTAAATCTCAAAGAAGCAAGAGACTATCATCACTTTGTGAGATAAAAGCAACGCCGTTGAAAAAAAAACTGCTAAACAATAAAATATGAAAAATTTGTTTTTATTTTAAAAACCAGATTATCTCAAAAACCAGATTATCTCAAAAACCAGTGTATCTCAAAAATCAGTTTACTTCAAAAACATTTTATTTATAAGAGACTCGATCTTTTATAAACAAATCAAGAAACTTCGGCGAAATAATATTTTTAATATGTATTAAAAAAAAACAAAGATACTATGTATTATAAGATAATATGTATTTAAATATGTATTTAATATGTATTTAAAAAAGTTCAAAATACATATTATAAGATAATATGTATGAAAAGTTGAAAGTACATATTATAAGATAATATGTATTTAAAGAAAAAAATGTAAATTACCTACTAATTCAACAATACCTGTTCTTAAATACCTGTATAGATTACGCCTAGCTTTTACAGGCTTCTCTCGAACCGTATTTTACAATGTCGGACTGCAGTTACAGTACATTTCAGCCAAAATCGCAATTACAAACTTTCGTCATGTAAATAAATTTTTATATCGAAAGCGATGTGCGTACTTAGTAACTCTGTTCACGCTATTGCGCTGTGAATGCAAAACGCGTATAGGCGATTATTACTAGCCCGAAAAAAAATCTAGGTGGTGATTGTGAAACTGAACTCATCGAGTGAACATTGTCATTCAATCGCCCGTGCGTTCAATCCCGTGCTAATCTCAAGGGAAAGTCATGGGCATTACATTTATTCAGAGCTTCGCGAATCGCGCGACAAGAAATTCAATGCAAAGACCACCTAGTATTACCTCTAACATTCCTCGAATGCGGCACATTTATAATTTTAAATTTCTTACGTAATTCTGTGCGTGTGTGTATATGTGCGCACGCGCGAACTTTGAGAAGCGTTATATGTACGACAGTGATTAGCATTTGCCATATTTATTTTTTAATTATATATGTTTAACGTGTAGTCCGAGTTTTGACTTTTTGCGACGTACTTGCTATATTTAAAAAAAAAGCGTAATTGCTATACGTCGTAACATCAGGTGTGACGCTTCCATAAGATATATATATATATATAGTGTTATATCCACTCAGAACAAAAATTCCATTAAACATTTATTGCGTAGAGCTGTTGACGGATGTTGTAACTAATTCAATAAAGTTTTTGTTTTGTGTACTCATCATCATTATGCAATCATTATAACGGACAGGCTTTATCTTTCGTTTTGACATTTTGATCTTTGAACCATGTAGGTATGTGAATCTTATACTATGTGGTCTTTTTGCAGCTAGTTTTAATTGTCTCGTTAGAACTTGATTAACACGCGTTGTGTCTTCTTGTATTATCTCTATATCTTATTACTTTCGCAATGTCTTTGTATTATTTATGTTTATTACATTTATTGTTGTTTAATATATTTAAGTACTGATAAAGACCCTAGTGAGAACACAAACGTTTGACAATTTGAAAATATAAAAACAAAATCACATAAATTTGACAACTTAATTAGGTCACTCGTTAGCCACTTCTCCGATTTGCTATAGTTTATTCAACAAGCGTTGCATCGTTTTGTAAAAAATTTGTCGTTTTACAGTGCGTGTCATACTACGCAAAGTGCTGGATATAATGTATATGAAATATATACGAAGCGAAGATTAATTCGGTCGTGTAAACCAGTGCTAGATGTTCGTGCAAAATATATTTTTATTTTATTTTAAACGTATGAAACGATACGCACAATAGTTTGAATTGAATTCAATTTGAAAATTCATCTGGGATGCTTTGCATCATATATAGATATTTATCCGATTTACTCTCTCAATTTATTTATTTGAAAATAATATATGAATTTATCTTACAGAAAATGCTATTCAAAGTGCGTTTGTTGCTCGCTATCGTGAAAGTGTTACGTCTAACACTAGAGCCGATTGTGTTGTTGATTTATAAAAAACCGCGAAGTGGTCCGACACCGATAACGAAATCTTTATTTATGTCAAGTGCTACGACGATAGCCAAAAAAATTCGGGAGAGAGAAGTATACATCCTCTATACATTTCTTTTTATCGTGATATATATTCAATCTTTTCCCTCTACTGAACTGCAATTACGTTGCAAAATTATAATTTATTTCATGAAAATCAGATTACGAGTTGCAAAGTGGTGAGCGAGTATATAGAACGTATTAAGGAAGTGAATTTCTCTCTAAACGCTGTTGTTGACAATCGATTTGAAGACGCTATAATCGAGGCGAAGAAATGCGACGAGCAATTGCAATCTGGCAAACTTGACCTCGAAAAGTTAGAAAAAGAAAAGCCGCTTTTTGGCGTGCCGTGTACCATCAAAGAATCTATCGGAGTCAAAGGTACAAGATTCTATAATTTATAATTTATTTAACGATTCTGTAAAATATCTATTTTGATCAGGATGCAGCCATACAGGTTGCACTTTGCCGCGCAAGGGGATGAAAGCGACCGACGACGCCGTTGCCGTCAAGTTGCTACGAGATGCCGGAGCGATCGTTCTGTGCGTCACAAACACCCCGGAGATGTGCATGTCCTTTGAGACCACGAATCTACTTTATGGTCACACCAAAAATCCTTACGACGCCAGATATTCCGCGGGTGGATCGTCCGGCGGCGAGGTAATAATTCGTTACCGGTTTGATTTATTTTAGGAAAATTGTCCATCGATACACACACGCTATCGATTTGGGCAATTCAGAATCCGCAACATAGTTAATTATTCATGTATGTAAGTATTACGTGTATTTATTATACATGAGCTTTATTTTGACACAAACTAGCGGTAAACTGATGTTCCGACTTTCTACAAACTTTTTATTAGGATTTTATTAACGCAAACTCGTGAGTCTTATGTTCCTAAATTTTACTATTAAAGAGATGAAGTTTACACATATTATTAAATCATTAACGTCATTATATACTGAGTGGCGTAGTAAGAAAAAACAACGTCTAAAGCGGTCTCCTTTCTCTTCGTGTCTTCCTTTAAAGTTACTCTGATAATATTACTAAAATAATTGACAAATAATTTTTTCTATTTAGTGGACAACATCTTTTTATTTTACACTTTATTTTTTTTATAAAAAAAACAAAAAAACAGAACAAACGAGCTGTTCACGCTTTTAACTCTACAGTTTCCAACACAGACAACTGTGCGAACATACAGCCAATCGTTTTATTGAGACACCACTTCTTTTTTGTTTTTTATAAAAATTTATACACTATTTTTTATAAAAAAATAAATATACACTTAATTTTTTTATAACGATTGGCTATATGTTCGCACAGTTGTCTATGTTAGAGACTGCAAAAGTTAAAAGCGTGAACTCGTTTGTTTTTGCGCGACCCGATTGTTTCGGAGAAGGAAAAAGCGCAATTATCGATAAATTATGTTCACTGACAGAACACGTTAAAATAAAAATAATAGCGTGCGCGTAGCGCGCGCCTGTAAGCAAGAAAAGGCGAAACAGTCTTGTCATTCTACACCGAAAACTATAGTATTATTAGATAAAAAAGAAACGCCGAATTTTATGAAGAAACACTTTGTGCCTCCAACACAAAGGAGGCCTTCTCCTTTACGCAACTCGGAGAAGTAAAAATAAATGAGATTTTTGTATTAAATTAACGCTCGAACTTCAAGCGATAAAAACGCGTTTACACATTGCTCTATTGCGCTCTTATTAAAAGGCGCCCGAGGCGGATCGCCCCTTCCGCTCTCCTCTTACTACGCTACTGTATATATACTTTTATTTTTGCTATATATACTGTATATACTTTTCTTTTTTTTTTTTTTTGTAGGAATTGTTTCGAATGCAAGACATTTTTTGAAGACTACAGGGGAAGAACTTGATAAGTCACATTTTCGTAATTTTGAGGAGAACAATTTTAAGGTTCGAAATGTAGGTATATGTGATATTTCTGTGTTACACGTTTTATAAAAATGCTTGTATCTCGGAAATCTATCAAAAATTTTTCTCTTTTGCTTTGGATAATTAAAATACTCCATTTTAACTACCAAATAACATCAAAAACAAAAAATCGAAAAAATTGACTTATCAAGTTCTTCTCTTGTGGTCTTCATTTGTTATCGGATGATAAGACATATTGTGTACGAGATTGTGCATGAGATTGTGTTTTTTTTTTTTATCGAGATCTATTATCTTTATTATACTTATGTCACACAGTATATACGTAGTTATTAATTTGCATTTTGAACTGACGCAGTATATACGTAGACATTTGTACTTTAGCATTTTGCCTATATATTTTCTTAGTAATAGACGCGGTATCATTTCAGAGAATTATCTTTTTATCTCGAATGTGTTGAGTTGAATTGAAATTGGAAATGTCTTGTGTTTTCGAAGAATAACGACAGGTTTTGCTTATGAACGACATTCGTCTTGATTATCTTTTGTTTTCCTGGAGAATAAAAATTCGACGAATAACAACTCACATTCCTACGTGCTCATTCAATAAAAACAGTCGTTTGGACTGCGGAAACATGTATGCTCGATAAAGTCGATTTATAAACAAAAAAGGAAGATAAGTATTTGTTTTTTGTTTAAGAGCGCGTTACTTGGAGCGGGCGCTAACTTGATCGGACTCGGTTCTGATTTGATTGGTTCTATAAGAATACCCGCTCTTTACAACGGCATTTTTGGACACAAACCCACTGGTGGTAAATTAATGTTTCCGACTCTCTACAAACTTTTTTTTTTATTAGTACTTTGACGCAAGCTTGAGATAGCTTTTATTTTTCTAAATTTTATTATTAAAGAGATATTGCAAGTTTATACGCATGTTAAGTAATTAACATCATCATACACTAATTGACTTTCTGTCTTGTAGGAATTGTTTCGAATGCAGGACACTATCCGTTATCCGATGATAAGTATTTCCAGAGTGTACTGTGCATCGGTCCACTGGCTAGATACGCGGAAGATCTCGATCTTGTTATGAGAGTGATAACGTCCCAATGCGGTCGTAACTTGCGTCTAGACGTACCGGTCGACGTGAGACAATTAAAAGTCTACTATCGGCAAAACATTAACAAATCGTTCGGCATGTTGCCGGTAACGGCGGAAATAAAAAATCGCGTACTGCAAGCCGCTAATCACTTTATGAAATACGGCGCTAGCGTAGAAGAGGTGTGTGTATATATGTTTATACGATAATCAATAAAGCTGTAATAAGATTGAGCGAGATTTAACACGATAAATTGCAGCTACCAATCGAATGGCCGGTTGAAATGGTTGAAATCACCATGGCAAAACTTTTAAACTTGGACAACCCTGCAGCGCTGCTCGACGACGACAATGTTAAGGTAATCGACAACATTAGATAATAGAAATCGAACTTCACTGAAATTCCTCTTTCGTCTCCACTCTGACAACAATCCAACGCGTTTAAACATATCGCAAGATTATTTTCTCTCTGCGCGAGTACAAAGTAGATAAGGTACAGAATAGAAGGGGAGTATCAGCATAAGAAAAGCAGTAAACTTTACCTGGAAGGAAACTTCGTTTTTGCCTTCGTGGTTACTTATTTCACTTCGGTGAAGTTCAACTGTGTATGAAACACACACACACAAAAAAAAAAAAAACACTCTTACGCCACCGAAAAATATTTATCTGTTTAGTAATTATCTGTCAGTTTAGCGTTTCAAAATCCTTTGATGTGGAAAGAGGTATATATAAGAGATAAAAGTCATGAAGTTATTATCATTAACTATAACTTCTGACACGTGAAAGTTCGTGTATCTTTTCCACACACAGCGCTGGAAAATTACGGTGGTCATATTTTAGTGAATTTTTACGGCATTGCAGTTACGCGTTGCACAATATGATAGCATTTGGAAATGGTAAAGTTGTTGCTGGATTCCGTGCTATTGCGCGTTAACGTAATACGCGTGCACGTGAAACATCATTAAAGATATGAAAATTATACCGAAATAAAACTGTCAATATATATTTATAAATTTTTTGCAAAATCTATACATATAATTTATATTGTATATATAAATATCATTATATATGTGTGTGTTGATTTTGATAATTATTTGTTTTTTGACGTGTTGCGCTATACATGTTCACGGGAAAAAAATTTTGCTGGAATAGCAGAAAGATTAGTTATTAATAATATATGCATATATTAACATTTTTCTGTTGGCGAGACAAAAAATTCGATAAACTTAACAAATTTTGTTCTTGTTGGTTCTATATTTGCAAAACGTTTTTTTCCGTGTTTATTTGTGTAAACACAAAATTCACAATACTTGCCTTGTTTTTCTGTTGACGCATCACCAGAAGAATCCATTTTACGAGTTGGGAAAAGGTCTGCTCGGCTTGTCGCAACACATGAAAGAAACATGTATACTGATGATAGCTTTAGAAAACGACATATTTTCCTTAAAATCAAGCATGTCAAAGTACGGAAAACAAGGAGATTTAATTCGACAGAAGCTTGTGGTTAGTTGTTTTTTCTAAAAGTAAACTTTTCTTTTTTTTTAAATTGCTCAATCTGATATTTTTTAGTTTGTTATTTCATATTTTTAACCATTTTATTACTTTTTTAACGTGTTTTATAGAATCTGTTGGGTGAGAATGGTGTACTTATTTATCCAACTTTCCCTCGTCCGGCATCTCTTCCAAAATTTTCTTTATGCGAACTAATTAACCAAGCGTATACTTCTATTTCCAATATTTTTGGTTTTCCTGCAACGCATGTACCGATGGGTCTAAATCAAAAAGGATTGCCCATAGGCTTTCAGGTATAAACTCAACGTAACAGAGATTCTCGTTTCTTTAATATTTTTTAAATAAAACGCAAAAATTAATAATGCGCTTTAAAGAACTACAGATAGTTGAGATACTGAGAATTAATACCAGAATAAATGAAAATCGATGTATTTAACCAACATGTGTCGGAAAACTTGCAGGTGATAGCTGCACCTTATCAGGATCGTCTCTGTTTGGCGGTCGCGAAAGAATTGGAAACAGCTTTCGGTGGTTGGATTCCACCATCACCTTTAGCGATAAAAGACAATTAGCGCATCGTAAATTAATATATGGTGGCGTTAAGCTAGTATAAATACTTCGAGATGCAAAATATGCTCACTATGTAACATATCATATTTCGCGTACACATGTTTTCTTCCAGACTTCTCTGATAGCC
>QVOA01001299.1:0-34764 GCA_014825685.1 Pseudomyrmex cubaensis
TATATATATATATATATATATATATATATATATATATATATATATATATATATATATATATATATATACGCGCGAGAAATCTTCGCCGCCACGAAAAATCATCGCATCTGCTAATTAAGATTCTTTGTGAGTATATGCGTTTCCTTCTCATCTCGACTTCGTCTCGATTTCGATATCGAAGAAAGCAATCGGTGCGTAAGCAGTAAATTTTATCTTAATATCTCAGATGACCACTTCATCATATAGTAAACATTTTTTTTTAATTCCAACGTTCGTAACGCTTGTTTTTCTCACGATTATGTAAGACGCATCGCGTGTTTGTTAATTAACAATACGATCGAAGACTTAGAAAACACGCAGGTAGGGGGGAGGGAACATATTGGTGTTTTGCGAACGAGCGCTTAATAACTCGTCGCGTAATTTGACGGCAGATTGCGAGAGAACTTCCGTCCGCCACAGCCATCGCTCGTTACAACGTGTAACGAGATCTTGAGACATTAGTTTGATCGTCGAGCACATGCGGGATATACTTTGCCCGACAGGCGCAAGCATAAGTCCCCTCCTCCCCCTTTGCCCCCTTAAAACCCGAACGCTCTTGAGAGAGCGCTTGACTACGCGACAGATATTAAGTGTCTACTACCCTAGCAGTCGAACTAAACTTTGCTCCACCGTCGTGGATTATGCGCGCTAACTATCGTCGATGCGAAACAGCTCTTCGACGGAACGAAGCGCAGAGAGAACGAAATCGTCTCGCATGATTGCAACGCATGCGAGGGAATGATGGTGAACGCGATCGATCACTCAGCGTTATTGTTTTGTCCGAAGAGCAACGTTTACATTGTCGCAATTTTATATTCATTACAATATCGCATTGATACCGCTTTATTATGTCTTTTCAGTCACAACATATTACTTACGTTACAATGAACAGCTGCGATTTGTAGTTCGAACAGAAAAATCACAAAAATTGTACGACATGAAAACAAAATTTGGTATAAAAGATATAAATTCTTATTAAAAAAAAAAAAAAGACGTTCTCTCGAATAATAACTCGATTATGTCAGTTTCGTGTGTGATAAATAAAACAATTGGTAAATTCTTTAAGGTTACAATGTGATTCTCTATGAGAAAATATTCTTGCGTATCGAGTCACAACGGATTTTTCTTTTTTAATCCGACTAACGTGTCCGGAACTTGCGTGTGTCAAGAACGTGAAATCAAAGGTGAGCGCACCGATTTCACGCTCACACGTTCGCGAACGAACGGAGGACTCGCGTCTTGTTTCCCACACCGGATTCCGTGTCGATGATCGATCTCGGGATTTCGTTCGGCGTTCATTTCGTTGTGGAAAGAGAACAAAAAAAGGTCGGCAACGTGGAGCCTGCCGGAACCGGATCCTATCGCGTTTAAAACCCATTCGTTTCTCTCTCTCTCTTTCGTTCTCCACGATATGCCGATACCTACACATAAGTTTCTGTCTCTCTCTCTTTCTCTCTCTCTCTCTCTCTCTCCCTCTCTCTGTGTACGAGCTTCCTAAATTTTCACATTAAAAGTCGCGCAAGTGGAAAATTGTCCGCCGCGATATAATTTTCCAAAGCGCACAATATAAATCCGGAGATGGTTAACGTCAAAGATAATTAACTTTTTGTACAATTGAAATAATAATTATTGTCTAAATGAAATAATAATTGTAATTATTTCTTCTTACTTAATACATATAATCTTACTTGTACAATAAAATCGACTACATTATGTCGGGTTGTGATTGTAGTGGCCACTTAATCAAAATCAATCATGCTCTCTCGTTTCGTTATTAAAATTGACGCTTATGACCGGAAAATCCGGTCATTGTATTTAACTCGATTATTTAACTCTCTGATTTCTTGCGCGCGATCCTTTTGAACTTGACTTCACTTGCACGACACTCAGTTTCCTCATTATCATAAATGCACGCTGAGAGGGCTATCGCGACGGACACGCCACGCATGCACCACGAAGGGCGACGCACGCTACTCCTAAGAAATCGATGTAATTGCGCGGCTCAAAAGAGAAGGCGGAGAAGGAGGAAATGGTATTGTGCACCGTCGCTCGTGAGTTATGCGCGTCCCGAGAGAGAAGAGGAACGACGAAGTTTCGTGCGTGGCACGAAGACGGTAACACGGCATGGATAAACACACGTAGAACGAGTAACAAAAGCGAGGTCAAAGCTCGGTTGATGTATGTCAAAGAACAATTGTTCGAAAAGTGTAACTTGCGTCATACACAAAATCATGATGCAGGCAACAGAATCATGTTAATGACCTATTATTTTCTCATCTTTTCTCTTCTCTTTTATCTTTCACAAAGTAGTCATCGATGTATACATGCGTCAGAAAAACAATTTCTAAGAAATGAAACGATTGGTGTTCTGACGATTTTTCTTTGAACTAAAATCTAAATTTGTTTCGTAAAGAATCGATAATCCATTTTCGTACTTTGTGTTATGTATGTAAGTGTCATTTATCATTTTCATCCGCTCGTTTCTTTTTTTTTTTTTTTTTTTTTTTTTTTTTTTTTTTTTTTTTTTTTTTTTTTTTTTTTTTTTTTTTTTTCAAAGCTTGCTGTCCGGACGATTTACTAATTCAGAAATAGAACAAATTCGCAGAATAAAACTTTATTTAAAGTTTCGTATCTAATATTTTTTTTTTACATGTGTGAAGACCACAGAAAAAAATTTGAGAAGTCAATTTTTTCGATTCTCTATTTTTTATATTATTTGTTTTTTTGTTTTTTTTTTTTAATCAAAATGGAGTATTTTAAGAATCCAAAGCGAGAGAAGGAAATTCTCGATAGATTCCGAGATATAAGCATTTTTATTAAACGTGTAACACAGAAATACATGTACACGTTTCGAGCTTTAAAATCGCTTTTCTTTAAAATTACGAAAATGTGACTTATCGAGTTTTTCTCCATCGTTGTCTTCATACATACGCAATAAAGAACATTCAAGAATAGAAATAGAACATTCAAACATATTGACAGAAAAGTATAAGGTATATACATAACTCATCTCAAATTCACAAATAATAAAACAAATGAAGCGCAATTTTAATCAACTCATGTAAGATAGACGTCTTGAAAAGATACAAAATGACATGTAAACCCAAATAATTCACGTTTGGCAGGATTGGTAACAATAAAATTCAAAAAAAAAATTAATAAAGAAATTGAAAATTAAATTAATAAAGAAATTGAAGGCTCGTACAGTTTAAAACTAACAATTTTCACAGCAAATTGGACAGGTAATAAGAGCCGATACGCTGGATGTTTTGCGAAGTAAATATATATTTATATTTTAGGAGTGTATAAATTCTTACACATTATTTTCAAATTGAAATTTTTAATTCATAAGTCCATATAGGATGCTAGGTTTGCATCACGTATATGAGAATACTCATTTTCCTTTCCCAATTAATTTAGAAATTATAAAATTCAAAATGTTTTTATGGAGTGAGAGTAACAAATTGTATATAAATTTTATATAATAATTTTTTTAATAACTTTTACATTGTACTTTACGTTTGGAAACTTTCTTCGAAAAGTAACGCATTCAAATAATTCTATAGATATTTAAATCGTATTCTACATATCAAGCTTTGCACGGATTATCAAGCGACAAAAACAGGTTGTGAAAAAAACGGGATTAACGTAGACGTCTTACAAAATACGGTCTTATTATGGTGGAAAAGACGTCGATGAAAGTCGCGACGACGGTTAGCAACGGTTAAGCAACATAGGCGAGACGCGTGGAAAACGTCTGGAGAAGAGATTTCATAAATAAAGACAGAAACACCCTCTGTTTACCCGAAGCGCGGCCAAGTCATCCCGCGCGCGATGCCCCAAAGTGTTTCCAGCCCCGGGGATTCCGAGATCGGGAAAAGTACGAGGAGCGAAGCTTTTTCGTAATACGGAAAGGAAAAAGCTCTCTTCTCTCTTTCTTTCTCTCTCTCTCTCTCTCGCATCAAAAAAGAATTCTGCGATCAGTTCAAGTACTCCGATGAATAAACAGAAAGTTGTATATTTTGTCGAAGGACTGAAAACATCATGTTCTTTCTCATTGCTTTGGGAAAAACAAGATAAAAAACTTAACAGAATATTATGTAAATATTAGGTAAATAAAAATATATAAAAAATTTGCAGGTACTATATATATATATATATAAAATATTAATTGATAGAAAGAAAATTAATGCAATATTAATTCAATATTCTGCGAGAACTCAGCGTCGAACGTTTATTTCAATGAAAACTGCGCGCACAGTGTGTGTCCGCGCGCATTTGCAAATGATAATATTTTCTACCAGACGGGGTTTTGCTATCACGCGATGTTACCAACGTCTGTGCGGTGCGCCATCAGACACCTGTGTTGGCACACGTTTCGGAAGACGTGTCGCGCCGCAAAGTCGAGAGAGTGCGCGCACATCCACAGAAAGCAAAGCTCCGACGAAATGTTTGCCCACGCTAGCCGACATCAAACGGAATCCATGGCCGCGCCGCAGATAATGAACCGCAACGGACGTTTACGTGCTTTCTCCGTTCGCGTGGTGGTCGCTTTGTCGGAAACGCCCATCTCGGATAGCCATTCTTTTCACAAGCGAAAGAAAAAGGCACGGGAAACGTTAGAGAAACAGAGAGCTCTCTCTCCTCGAAGAAAAGACCGGCGTGCGCGAAAAAGGGAATGGAGAAAACGCGCACACACGTCGGACGGGATTAAAGTGATTTCGTAATCACGCAGAGAAGCGACATTTCGGAAGTAGACATGCAATCTTTTTCGAAAAACTACGAAATGTTTAAAAAACTATTAAAAAAAAAAAAAAAACACCCAGATTTATAAACAGCAACTTTTAAATAAAGCGAACGTTTTAAATAAAGCGAACTTGTCGGTGACTTTTATGTTATTTTCATCGCTTTATATGTAACTTTTTACACAGAGTTATGTAACTAAACTGTCCGGATCCTTCCAGTACGTCTGTGAACTCTCAGTGAGACCCTCTATTGAGTGCCCGCATCTCCGGCCCTACGTTTCATCCCTCTTTCGTCACCGTAAGCGCAGATGTTATATTTTCGAAACGTTTGCAGATGTGTCAAAGCTTTCGCGTAATGACCTTCTGTTTGGCTTGCAAATGAGTCGAACGCAGAGGAGGCAAGGGTCCACCTAGCGAGAAGGGCGGCGGAGGTTGTGTTTGACGGGCGTCATGTGCATATGTCACCCCAGGCCGCGGCACGTCATTCATCCCCGGCTCTTTCCTCCAACTGTCAGCGCGCGAGTTACACGCACCCCGCGTCGACGGCGGGCTTTCTGTCAAGTTCGTTGCACTCTGTCATCGATTTCTTTCGCGCTCGATACGATTATTCGTTAATGGAATTTCTAGTAAAATCACACGGCACACACTTGTAGAGAACGCGCTCGATTCTCGTGTTCCTTTTTTTTTTGTGTTTTGTTTTGTTTTTACGTCGAAATCGATTCGAGAGAATAGCCGTAGCTTTTGTCTCTGGACGACATTTGTCACGCCGGTGATTTTTTTTTTTTTTTTTTTTTTTTCTGAAAGATTGTGATCGATGATTGCTGGACGTTTTGCAATTTCTTCATGTTTGATAAAAAAAAAATTGTTTTTAAGCGCGTTTTCCGCCAAAGAAATTCTAACGATAATTATTATCTACGTTTAGGAGCAAAATGCAGATGATACCAAAAATACTAGACTTCAAGATAAATAAATAAGCGTGAGTTACGAATGTTCACATTTGTAAACGAAGAAAAACTAAGTAGATGCAGAAAAAAACATTGGGTGCGTAAATAAACATTGTAGCGTTTTGCGTGAGACTCTTCATATCTCTCTCTCTCTCTCTCTCTCTCTCTCTCTCTCTCTCTCTCTCTCTCTCTCTCTCTTTCTCTTTCCCTTTCGAAACCCATGTCCAAAATAAGGAAGTAATCCTTAAGAAAAATACACAATGTGTCACGTATTTAACAAGCGGGAACGCGGACCCAGACGATTTAGAATCTACGAAACGCATCGGAAAGGACTCTCGTTATCGTCGCCGACGTGGCGCTAGCTGCAAAATTTTAACGAGCGCGAACTCGAACTGTCAAACTGTGTCCTGTTTTTTAATTCCTAAGTTGGTTTAAGTTACTTTATGTAACAAACTTTTATAAACGAGATTGTGTATATTATTTAAAACAATATTTCTATTTTATTATCTGTTCTGGCAAATAATTTCTTACGTGCTCGAAGCAGAAGCACATTTTCAAAGCTTATGTTACGCCATTGTGCAGCTTCTGACTTTCGCGTCTTACATTACATAGCTATTTTTGAATGAATATAGTGGAATGAAAAAAAAAAAAAAACGAGAACAAGAGAAACGCCACGTGCACTTCCTGTATACTGTATACGTCGCTTCCTGCACCTATATATGTATATGTGTGTGTGTGTGTGCGCGCTGATATCGTGAAACGAAAACGGCCTGCGGTAGGCGTGAACCATGGGAACCAGAAACCATCGAAGTTCCTCGTGGTTGTAACACAGCGCCGCGTATCGATTCATACAGGGTGGGATACAGAAAGAATCTGCATATATCGATGTATACGAGAGGCAATTGATAAGAATTCAAAACGATTCATAGATAGCAACGTGTAGTATCACATTGATGTTGTTGACAAGTTTCATCTTTCACAGAAAAAACAAATATCAAACGTTTACGCATTATTGTAAGTAGTGTGACAACTCGATGAAGTAGACGCTTCCAAGTGATTTTTGACTGATTTTATCAGCTCGCACTTCAACTGTTGCAATAGTCAAAATTTGCGACTTGCTGCCTCATTCGTTTTATTTGTCAGATACGATTTTTATTTAATTCCGAATGACTTCATTGTTGCTCGAAAATTTCTTTCCGCCGAATCTGAAAAACTGATTCGGTGAAAAGAAATTTTCAAGAGCAACAATGAAGTCATCGATGCCGTAAATGCTGGATATTTTTTTGGAGCGAGCTGTCACACTATCGTGCAATAATGAGTCAGCGTTTGACAATTGTGCTTATGAAGGATGAAACTTGTCAACAGTAATGTGATACTGCTGTTCTTATTCGTTTCGGATAAATTATCAATCATTCTACGTACACAATTGTCCTTTGATCTCCTATTTGTGAACTACAAACAAAAACCGCGCGGTGTTCGGTCTAACAATGTGCGAGCAAATATCCAAGTAATAAAAATAGTCTGTGTGACAACTACCCGCAATTGTAAATTAGTAATTATAATTTTTATTCGTATAAATTTGCGCGATTACATAATGAAGAAAATTATCTCCTATACTTCACGCCACAAATTTCTCTATTCTTCCCTGTACTTTTCTTACGACTCACCCTGTACATTGCGTACTTACTGCACGCAAAGTATGAATGCACGCCGGTCGTCGTCTCGTGTACGAAACCGGATATTCCTGCGTCTCCGACGTCGGTCGGTTCTGTGCATTTTGCATGCATTGTCCCGCAGGAATTTCGTTCTATCGCGCGGTTGTTCTGCGACATCAATGAGAATGCGCACGCCTATATGCAGCGTCGTTCGCGTGAGCATAAGCACGCGAAATCTCTTACGTGAGTCACGCGTGCCCGGGGTTACGAAGCGAAAGCGACGATTATTCACGGTCAAGAGAGATCGCGATCTCTCGATATAAAGAGATGAGCGCGATGAGACGATACCGCGCAGTGCTTGCCTTCTCGTCGCGCATTTAGCAGTAAATGTGGCTCTTCAACCTTGCATCATCATCGTCGCGATTACGATTTATAACAAAAACATTATTACAACTTTATACTTAATTTGATGGCTAAGGTCGTTGTCTCGTGTTAATTTTGATTTTCAAAGAGAAAAGAAAATACGTATGTTAAATAAAATTCTTCTCATTCATGCTCACACATACAGACAGAGTTCTACACATTTTATATATATGTAGCTATTGTTGTGAATTGCCAGAGTTGGCAGATGTTCTAGCTACTATGGAGATGTTCAACTCAATGTCTCCGGTTAAGAGGTTTCTTTCGACACTAATCCGGTAATTGTACACCCGTAGCTTTCAAACTATCGAACATCGTATACCTGAACGTCAGTCGTCAAAATAGGAAGAGTGTAGAAGATCTCAATCTTACAAACTTTAATCTACAAACGTATAAGTATTGTAACACGCGAGCGATAATGAAATTTGAGAATTGTTTTTTATCAATAAAATTGGCATATATATAAAATATTTATGTATTTGTATGTGTAAAATATAATTTCTATCTTGTCAATAAAACAAATTAGAATTGTTAGGAATAAAAGTTAAGTGATTATATTGCAGTAATTACATTGCAATATAAAAATAATTTTCAGAAAGAATAGATAAAAATTTTTTATTAACAATAAATTAAACTCTATTGTTAATAGAAAAGACAAATCCTGTCAAATCAAATAGATTCTGATTTCTGAGTATTAATTATTTTCTCGTCCTGTTTATTAATAATCTATCCTGTATCTACGTTATTGAAAAAGAATATGGTTCTATTGACACATAGGAGTTTAAATAACTTAAGATTTATTGATGTTTTGAAAGATCTTTTAAAACATGATAAAAAATGTTGCTATCAGATTAAATGTAATAATTGTGATGTTAATTATATTGGTCAAACAAAGAGAAAATTAAAGACTAGAATTATGAAGCATAAGAATTCAACAGAAAAACTGACGATGTTTCGGTTACTGAACATCAAGAGGCACGGTAGCGTCGTGCCTCTTGTACGCGAAATTCACGCGATTGAGAAGTGGGGAGATTTTCACGGAGCAATATTTCAATAACGACTGAACCGACGACGAATTTCGTTTTAGTCTCAATCGCTTCGGAACAAAACATTTTAAATAGATACTGGACATGACTTCGAGAATAGAACAATAGAAAAAGTTTTTACTCTGAAAGTTTTTATTTAAACAAATCGATTTCTAAAATACTCCATATCGGATTACAAAATAATTCTCAATATCATGTTCGACACTGAAAAACTAAAACCATATTTCTCTTGATTATATCAAGGTTAGACCGTTATTACCGTTTTATTTGCAGACTTTTTCGAATTCGACTTTTATATATTTTGTTACATAACATTGTATTGGAGGAAACATTATTTATAAGCGAGTAGAAAGTTGTATGGTAGTATCCTCTATTATACAGTCTTATGCTATAAAATATATTCTATTGTTACAATATAGTTTTCCATTGATACAATAATTTATTATTTTCTTTGAATGGTGTTCAATTTTTGACTCTATTCTTATTTCTGTATTTCTTAAATTTGAATGTTCGTTTTAATTTATTTAGTATCAATATGAATTTCAAATGACGACTGAATTATACTTTGCACGTGGGATTTGTCGCTATCAACTTTTTTTTTAAATTCGTTTTTTAAATGTTGATAAGATTTAATTATTCATTCGATTATCTTTTAATCCACATATACGTTGATCACTTTCGTCTTTCTCCATATTTAAATAATGCATTAGGAAAAAGATCCTAGCCGAGGGATCGAAACGTTTGATTCATGAATTTTTTCATGTTTTTTATTCATGAATAAAGTGTTCTAAATACACCAAGTGTTCTAAATACACTAGCCCTAGTATATTGGCTCGTATCGGCTTTCTACTCATTTGTTAAAATAATTTTTATATATGTTATTACAGTGCATCTTATACTGTTTTAAAATATTGTACTTGACGCGTAATGATAGAAAGACGCGAACATACATCTCGTATAGAAGAACGAAACGCGAAGGGTTAAAGACACGTAGAGCGAGGAATGATTCTTTCTCGCGCAGTATAATAGAAGCATCAATGTCGTCAGCGATAGCTTTCGAAAGTTACCATGGCATATACGAAGGGTAAGAATGCACATTCTCTTGTCTCCGACGATGCTTGTTCTCACGCGCCAATGTGCTACACGACGTCATTTTCTGAGGGATGAATATCATAAGAGTACTAAATGGTATAGTGTGCTACAAAAGACGCGCACGTATTCTTTGCACACAGCACGAAGAATGAAATATCGGATTGCGCGTCCCGAGTTATATTCTATCTTCGCGTATACATTCGCATTTCTGTATGTCGCGCAAATACAAATTTCATCTGAGAGAGTAAAAATAAAAGAGGTAACGTCTAAATATCATTGTTTTTGCTCGCAAAAGCATCGCGATTTGCTTCTGTCAAAAAGATTGAATTATTGAAGGTAAAAGTTTTTAAATGCCCGAAGCGCATTTCTCCAGAATATAAAAGAGGACAGAATATAGTAGGACGAAAATTAATATTGCAGACTTGCTACTGCAAAATTGTTACTTGCATAGATATAAAAAAATTAATGCAATTCTATTTTTTTTTAATTAGAACTGTCTAATTGTAGATTGAAATTTTTCGAAATAAAAGTTTTGTGAATTTTTGCAATCACCGCGCTCGAATGCGTCGAGTTTCCAAATAATGCAATCTGCGACGAGCTATATAAGATCTTATTTTTCACATTCTACTTCTAGACAGCTAATTTCAGCTTCTCGAGAGAAAATCAAGTTATAAATCTCATCGCCTGGTTAGATTATTCGTGCGCGCGCGCAAACTTGCTATTTACATTAAACCAGTTGCATTAAACGAACACTCATTGCAATTTACGGTAGCAATCTCGTCGTCGAGCAACACGGTTTTCTTTTCACGGTTGCCATGAGGCGGCAGTGATAACTCTTAATATTCTGTTTTTTTTTTTTTTTTTTTTTTTTTTTTTTTAAATGTCCCAGCGCAGTCGCGCAAACGAAAACTAATGCGATCCTAAGAACAGATCGAAGTGTTACCGAGTTAGACGAGTTTTAGCCCGACATTCTCTTTCACCGTAGAAAATTCCGCACAATGCAGACTCCGAAATTCCACAGGATTGGCTACGATTGCTTTGGGATCTTGAACAGATTCTAAAGATTCTAAAGATCGAAATCTATGCTATGTTTAGTTTTGATTGTAAATACATCTATGTCAAAAAATACCTTGCTACTATTTTACTGACGGGTAACAGCTAATTAGGAGATTGCTGCTTGCTTCTTAAAAGAAAACAAATAGAGAGAGCATTCCGACGAGATAGCGTGCGGGCTCGTTGAAGTTAAACAAACAACGAAAACCGTAAGAAACTCTCGAGGTGTTCTTGTCCCAATAGACAAGCTTTGAAAAAGAAATGGAAGAAACTATTACATCTTACGGCGCGCCGTAAAAGTTAAACTTTATGCTCGGAAATACGCAATACCTACTGGTTACGCCCGGCAAAGATCCACCATAAAATTTCAAGTTACATCGCGGAAACGTAAAAAAGAGTTATTTGTATGATCGGTGCGCGTTCAAGTGTGTCTAAAGCAAACATATCGCAGTGCAGAAAAGAATTACGAACGTCTCTTGTGTGCCCGGTTGATTTGCGAGCGTGAGTTAATCCGGGAGAACTGCGTCAGAAAAGTGTGAAGTATATCTGCCAACGCGCGTAAGTATAAGAACAAAAGTCAAGTATTTATTTCTTCCGTTCGGAAATGAAGTACGCGAGAGAAAATTGGTTTCCAGAAACCGTGAAATATACTTTGTCGAATCGTGAAATCTCGACAAAGTGTAACAGATTAAAGGTAGGAATTTGAGAAAATCTTCTTAAGGAATGACAGGTAAAAGATGTGGGATAGCTGAATCAACAAAAATGTTGCTCTATATCTCACGTGATTTATGGTACCGATCAAATAAGTTTATCTTGGTTTTCTTATCAAATCTCCTTCTTCTCTTTCGTTTCCGCTCTATCTTTGAGGAAATTACTCGTAATATTCAATGACCACCGTGAAACCTCGGTGTGCTCCGCGCAATTTTCATTAAGAGACGAGAATTCGCGAGATCACAAGAGTCACGTCGTGACTGAATGATTCAAGTCGCGCGCTCGCATATTGCAACACGCGGGCGCGGACCACCACTCCGACCTAACTCGCTTTCACGTAGCGGGATCGCATAATCGCAAAGTGCACAGCACAACGATGCATTGCAACGGCGAGCAAGAAAGACAGAGAGAGACTCGTGAGCGTTGATTAAAAGCTCCGCGAAGCGTGTGCATGCACCCCTGAGGGCGACTGACATTTGCCCGGTTTCCTTTGCAGCCGCGATCCTTCGCACAGGTCGGCGCGATTGTCGACGCGAACGTAACCCCGGTCGAGAAATAGAGGAGAATGAGAAAACAGTAAGCACAGAAGAAAAAAAGAAGCCGCGTGCGCGAGCGCGCAAGATTCCTATTTTGTAAAAGAGCAAAATGTTCGTGCAATTCTATTCGTTCCTTGTTTTTCGTTTTTGTTCTTTTGAAAATATACTTTGAAAATTGAAAGATCGCTTCTCACGAACGTTAATTGATTCCGCGTAGTTTAAGGGCGAGCGCCTAGATGAAGACCAAACGAATAGAAAATTGCAATTCAAATTTTGAAAGCATCCAGCGCTATTTTTTACAAAAAAGAGGAAGACTAAAGCGCGCGCAAAAACCATTGGAAATAATAATAACCATCAAATCGATCTCAAGTAAATTAAATGTTGAAAACTTTTATAGAAAAAGTTATAAATTCGAGAAAATATTTTTGTACTTGTAAAAATAAAAGGACAATTTTCTCCATATCTATTTTATTGCGTCGATTCATCTTTAAAAACTTCATGTCCGATTTGAACACTGAGTTCCCGTTTTAAACATATAATCTTGAAAATCGTGTTTACTGTCAGTGTTTATCGGTGTCGACGAGCTAAACAGTCGCGCTTATCGTTAAAAGTGCGGGTATTAACCACTAAAGGAGTTGATGTACATATAATCGTACAAAAGAGATTGTACGATTATATACATCAACTTTATGCTGGCTATTACAGTCGGAGAACTAATTAATAAAATGACGTCGGTTGACGAGACCGCGTATAAGTCTCTCTTCCTTCAAATAGCCTAACCATACACATGGAATATATGCGTTTATATAAGTGCGTATATGTTGTCGCAGATATGTCGCGTAACGTTTACTACCTTACTTGCTGCTCGTAAAAGCGTATGTACGTCGAGTTTAACGACTTGTTTATTCGATGCTACGAGGATTCTGAAAAGCCCGACGTCGCGGGAAAATCGCGCTAGCTTCGCCACGATGACGACGACGACGTGCATCGTCGATCGAACTGTCGATATACAATCGCTAAAACGATCATTCCGGCTTTTGCTTTCCCAACACAAAAAACATATAAAAACATGTAAAATAATTTTAATTAAAGGAGAATATTAAGTCAATTCGTGTGTTTCCACAAAAATGATAAACTAGACTTTTTACACAGACGACGACTATATAAATCACATTTACAGTTTTTAATTCTCATTGACAGCGATAGACGCAAGTGGCACAGATTTTTATCATTCTGCATTCGTGCGATAAAATTCATGATATTTGTATTTTACAGAGATTTATGTTTATATTCAAAACATATTTATATATATTTACAGAAGATAACCGATTCTCTTCGCGTCTCTTCGCGGATCAATCATCGCGTCGACTCTTATCGAAATGTGCCGTCGATATCATGCTGGCCGCATGGAATGTTTTATCGCGTTACAATGTTCAACAAGTTTTTCAAAAAAAAAAGTTTCTACGAAAACGTTTTACGTCTCGATTACAAAACTGTGAGAAAGAATTTTTTCTATTTAATTACCGTACATACTAATTTCATTGTCTGCGCAAAGCTATTGACATAATAACAGCGCAACATTTATGAGACATAATTAAATAGACATATTTTTATAGATACAAAATTATCAAAGACTTAATTAGAAGAATTGCTATAAAAATTAAAAATTTACAAAAAACTATAATTTTTTATATAATATTTTTTATTAAAAGTATTTTAAAAATATCCGTTTGTAAACTGACATGGGTCTCTCAGACCCACTCAGAAATTGCGCATCGGTGTCTCCAGTAAAAATTAGATTTTTTTTTTAACGCTTATATCTTCGAAACTACTAGAGATTTTTTCAATTTGTGATTTTTTGATCGACGTAAAACTTTCAATTCAAAAAAGAAAAGTGGAAAAATATTGATTTCTCGCTGAAATGTTTAATTTTAAAGTCGCGTGGGTCTCACAGACCCAGTTAGTCCAACTAGTAAATTTTTGTCAGTCCACGAAGGGATATTAAAATATTGTTTTCGACAAAAAATATTGTATCGGTTTTTTTTTCTATCTAAATGATCTCTTGAAATTTTGCTGATTCGATCGAGAAAACGTAAGTCGGAAACGGTCTGGAAACGATCGTCTCGCAAGCAGACATTTTTCTTGTTTGCTCGCATACCCGACCTCCCGGAGCGAGCGCGCGCTCGCGCGAGTAACGAGACTCTCGGGTCGCTATCAAATTGGTGGAGCAATTTTCCAGGGAAAGTACCTGTCCGTGATAAAACTCACTGTTTACCGACGCCGTCGACTTGAGCCCTTCCGTGTAATTCTGAGCACGCTTTTTTTTCCGATACCGTCTATACGTGCAATGTGTGTAAAGCGAGTTCCGTCGGGCGTCATTTTGACGGTACGTAGGTAGGTAGGTAAGGTAAGAGAGTTCGGTATAGTGGGGCGCAAAAAGGGGAACGACGAAGAACTGTGTGCAAAAGGGATGAAGGTCGATAAACTCAGAGGCGGGCTTTTCTCGCCCTATCCCGTGTCGTTTTGCGCGTCATAAAGCACGTGCTCTACGCGCGCGCATCGTAAACGTGATGAGGTAAGATTCGGCTAGATGGACAGAATTAATGTCGGGAAACTTATGGCATTGATAAAAGCGACTGTTTGCAGTTGCAGAAAATCAGGATTATACGTGCTTAAATTCTCCTAATATCCTTCTCTTTATTTTGTAGAGAAAAAATGTAGTTTTCTTTTTTTTTCTCTGATTTCTTGCTTTAAAATTGACGATTATTTATTGTTAGTCGTAAAAAGAACCTATCAAAAGAATGCAATTTGAGTGAAACGTTACGGTATTTTAAAGGGCGCTCGACTATGCTGTAACTAAGAAACGGTTCTATAGCTAACAGTTCTTTCATCTTGTCCTTTTTCAAAAGTATTGGCACCGACACTATCGTCGTATTTTATGTCCCCCCCGGCGAGATTCTTTCGCGAATCCTTCGAGTCTCGGTGGACTATATAGGGCACAGGCGACCCATCCTGTTGAGTATTTACATGCGCCTAAGGTATCATTTTTCTTCGTTTATATACGCACGGCAGCCGGCATAATTTTAACTTTTACGACATTCTCTTCATATTTCTCCTTCGCGGACAGCCTCGCCAACGTGCATGTCGTGTGCAACGAATGCAGAAGAAAATGCTTCTTCGATATTTGTATTTTTGTTTGAAGTATTCGTGTCGTCTCTCAAATAAGTCCAATTATTTTTTTTTCTTTTGCATTCGCTTCATTTTCTTAACACATCTTAATATCAGAACGTGCGGAATAGATAATTAAGAAAAAAAGAAACGAAAAAATATTTATGTAATTTATTTATTCCGTCAAATTTCGCGAGATGCATTTCGGTTTCGAGAAGAAAGCGAAAATGTTTTATTTTCAATCCAGAAAATATGCGCTTAAAATCATCTTACTAAATAAGACAGCTGGCTGTCAAGCCGGAGAGACTAATTTGCTGGATCACGACGAGCCGGGGCTAATCCTCGACCCGGATCGGGCATCGCTTTCGTATTATGTGAATATACCTGCCTCGTGTAAGAGAACCTGGGCATTCATCCTTTGCCTGCCTTTCTACCAGAGGCTTAGAGACTTAGAGCACAGTATGGTACTACGCCTAATTTCCGCTAGAAGTGCACTCATGCGACCTTTATACTGAAGGAACTTGCTCGCGATATCGCATGCATGCTCACTTCAGTCTGTTCATCTTAATTCAGCTGTTTATGCCGAGTACGTGCTGCAAGTCACGTGTTAATCGCGTAAAGTTGCATAACTTCGGCAAATTTTTACAGAAATCATTAAAAAAAAAAAAAAACTACTACGTTGTATATTTTTTTCGCAAAATAGGCGTATCATACTATCGCAAGTATTGATCCATCACGTTATTCCGACAGACGCTAAAACGCATTGGAATTTCTTTTTTTTTTTTCGTTGATTCTTAACACGGTAAATCTGTTCGCATTCCCGCTTTCGAAACGTGGCGGAACAATTAACGTGCAATTCCAGTCTGGTGCGTAACGTCAGAAAGTCGACGAAATCTCATTTCCAGGCATTCTCGTTTCGCGACAATGAGCCCTCATTTCGCGTCGGCCTTTATAGCAAGTTTTCGCGGTGAATAACAGGATGGCGGGCGTGGACAGGACGGTTACTCCTACATCTCCGGCGAACACGCACAGTGACTCGCATCGCGCGAGACGCATTATACGAGAGAGAGAGAGACGAGACTTCGACAGAGGTCGGCAACAAAGTCGTCGGCGGGCGTAGATGCCGCTGTCAGAAGGACCGCGATAGGGCGACGCAAACGTTAGCGCGCGAAGTAGCGCGGACGAGAACAAGAAGAAGGGAGTCCCCGGGTTCCGAGGGGGAATTCTCTCTCCTCGGGCGACGGATAGTGTCAGGTAACGGAAGACGAGCGCGCCCCCTCTGACGAGGCACAAGCCGTGTCTCAAAACCCTCGTCGCGAAGTGGCGCAGATAGTGTAACTTGAAGAGCGCTTCAACGCACGGACAAAGTGAGATCTCGATGTTGGTATGCCACGCTACGGAGAAGAACCCTCTCTCTCTTCTTTCGTGACAAACTCGAAAGATTTACAGTACTGCAGTGAAATGTGAAATATCCCGCTTTACACTCGTCTCGTGTTCCCGTCTATTTAAGGAGGCGATCTGTGCGATGGCTGTGCCGTTAAAAGTTAGAGAGAGCTCGCATGAGAAGTGTGCGAAAGCTTTCTTTTTTCCAATCCGTAACCCGAGAATCGTATCACAACGCATAAAAAAATATTTTTGCAATGCTTATATAAACAAACATATTTAATTTATTACAGAATTTTGTTCGTTATGCTTCAGTTGATTTGTATGCGGGGATAAAAAAAAAGTGGATGTTGAAAGAATCTTGCTGTGTTTCTCTCTGTTTCTCACGCAAAAAATATTGTGTTTCAACAATAATTGTAATAATTCGTTGTTGTGTGAAAAAGAGCGTGCACGCGCTTGTAAAATACGACGCTTTGCGCGCAATAGTTCACAATTTTCCGCCGTCGCAGTTACAAACGGGGATATTGAATATTTAATCGCAAGGTGGGATACGGACGGGTAAAAGTACTCAGAGTTGTATTGAAGTAAATATGAAGCCGGAAAGAAGGAGGTATGGGGTTGCATTGTGAGAGAGTGGTGCAACAGCTTGCCGGCAGTCTTCTTCAGCTTCCTGTTTCTATAATTTATCTCCACTCTCTGCAGACATTTAGCCATGTATTTTAAACCGAGTGTTTCGAAACTCCTTTCTGACATCATTGTGATAAACGAGAAATTCGCTATCACTCATGTTGCATTTAATATTATACGGAATAATAAACGGGAATCAAGTAAAATTAATAATATCTGGCGCGGATGTTTCCTTTGTTAATATAATACATAAATTTCACGTTTTCTCTTTGTTTGTTTTGCAAAATTTCACAAACGTTGTAATTCCTCTCAGTTTTAATGGCATCGTCAATATATGAGAAGCTTGTGTTGCTTTTCGAGCCGATTTATTTACTCCGATTTTATCGGCTTTTTGAGCTTTGAAAATATGCGACGCATTTTATTTAACCGTGACCAACTGCGGATCTATCAGACAGACCGAAAAAAATTCGCCGTTTAACGCTAATTAGCGAGACTGCGTTCGCTTTCCGAACGAGACACGAATAATTCTCTACACAGCCTCTGGCAAAATCTATGCATTCAAAACAGAACTGGTCCGTGCGTGTGTGATACACATGCTATCAACATGGGGAAAATATAACCGCGCGACAAAAAAAAAAAAAATTGAATTCGCGACCGCGACGATAATTGTTTCGACATATTCTCGCGTGAAAAAAAAAGTCTCGGCCGCGGGAGATCAAAATTGGAATGCGCTCAAATTGAAAAGCGTCCGGATTCACAAAGCGACAGCTTGTCGACGAGAAATTCAATTAGTCCGCTGACGTTTATCCATTGCTGCGGATTACTGATACTATTACCCACTTAAACTCCTTTTGCGCGGTACGAATTCCGCAAATTTTTACGTCTATCTCCTCCATAAAACGTATTCGCGCGCAAGAGAGATAAATTTCATCGTCACAGTTACAGAGTGAACGACTTCTCTCGAAATACCGACGATGATGATATCTCTCTCTCTCGTGTATCGCCGTCAAAAACTTCACGTCGCGCCATATAATGCAAAAACTAGAACGTGGCACATAACGCCTGTTATATTGCACCACGAGGATGCCTCAGAAAAAAAAAAAAAAAAATCATTCTCTCTCTTTGTCATTCTCAGGACTGAGGGAATGAGAGCGCCTCGCGGCCAACTGAACCAAGGATTGGGTTTTCCCTTCCCTTTCTTTCTGTTTCTCTCTCTCTCTCTCTCTCTCCCTCTCACTCACTCACTCACTCTCTCTTTCTCCTTTTCACATACATCGAGGCAAAAATAGCGCGTGCCATCAATCACAGGGTCGACAAACCCTAAATAGACCAGCCATATTTATGTACGTCTGGATAAAATAGATAAATAAAGACGAGTAGACTCATATAATTCTTCCTAAATTTTATTTATGTTCTGTGTACGTACAACGCGTGTGTTGTACGTAATAATTCCAGCGAGTGTTATTATAGGATTGATGTGCGGTATATATCTTGGAAATAAAATGTCAAACATTCAAATTGTAATTGGAAAAGCGCTAATGTTTGTCAGCTGTCTCTCTACAAAGAACGTAATGTATATAGTAACAACCAAATCCATGAATAACATTTCTTTCGTAAAACAATAAAACAACAATTTTGCTAAAATCTTTATATATTAATAAGACAATTTTTAATACTAAACAAGAATTCATAAAAGATCTTTTTATACTACTTCAAAGGTTCTCTTTTATTATGTAATTGATATACGAGAAATTATTATTTGTCCAGTTTTATTCGCGGCATTTATCTCCGCGGAACAATTTTATAAATTATTAAAAAACCGTTATAGATTTTGTTCGCACTTGCGTGATCATCGAACAAAATTACGAGCTTGACTGTATACGAGGCTGTATACGCGGTTCGGATGCGATTATTCAGTACAACGCAATCTGTCGTCAGACTGTCGCCAGGCTAGAGAGATGAATCTTATTAAAGGATCCTATCTCCCCGTGCAATCAGGTTTGCGTGCGTATGTATCAGCAGGCTGAGTTCCCACCCAGAAAATGCTGTGTATAAATCAACAAAACCGTGTAACCAACTACAAAATTACTGTATCGATGTGCAAGAAAAACGGTTCCGGTCCTACTGCACGCGGAAATTATACTAAACGGCATCTCATTACCGAGAACAGTATCATATCTCGATCGGTATTTGTAAACTGCTATAACGCCAGAAAATAAACAGAGTAATAATGTAACTCGCTTCTTGCGATATTACACGGTCATTACATATACGAACGATCTTGTCTGCGGTAAGCATGAGTCTACAAGAAATCTGCAGTTTTTTATGTACGATATATATGTATATTTTTTTTTATTATATATCGACTTTTCACGAAATATAAAGCAATTTTTATATGACATGCAGTTTCTTACAGGTACCACCAAAGTATCATTATTTATACAAGAAATTTAAATTAATTACATAAAGCTCCGTAAATTTATGCGACAAACCGTGGTTTTCGACCGCGACCTAATTAATCCACACACGGCACGGGGAAACCCATCCTTGACTTTGCATTCACAACCCCGGTACGGCGACTATAATGTAACTCCGTCATCCAACTACGGTAATTAATCCGGCAGCAGGAATTACATGCTCCGAAAGGGAGCGCACTGGCAGCCGACCGCGGAGAGAGTCGCATTCTGTGCTTGTGTATATATCGTGTCTGCAAAATCTCTCGACGTTATACCTCGCCGTTACGCATCGGAACACGGGTATATTAACGCGCGTGTATGTATAAAGGCGGACAGTCGTACAGGACTGTTGCAAAGCGAAACTCATCGCATCGAGTGAGGCAAGGTGAGCTGGTTTCCAGCGCCGACTTGGGTCGGCGAAGAGAGGCCCTAGCTTGCCTGGGCTGGAGGGGGGAAGGGTTATTTAAAAGTTATAACTTATAACAGCGACCATTAAACCTGCCGCGCTGCTCCGGCCAACTGCATTCTGCTACAACCTGGATATCTCTCCGTGAAAAGACTATATTCTGCATTCCTTTACCGGCGCGCGTGCGATCCTGCCGCCGCCGCCGCCGCCGCCGACGACGACGACGACGACGACGACGACGACGCGCTTTTCGACTTGTGCGTGCAGAAAATGCATCCGTCTGCCCATAACTTCCTGTCCCTGACTTGCTCGCGCTTAAATCTCTCTTCGCAGGTCGGATCCTTCACCGCGTATATATACCATCTCTGTTCCTCTTCGCAAAAGGAAAACGCTGACTTTCGAGAAAACTATTACAATAAACGGGAAGTGTAATCACGTTATTATAATCGCGCAATGTTATCGATTTGCCATGAGTGAAAAAACGATAAATGAGAATATATCAACAATTCGAGAATGACACATTTAAAAGATAATTGCACGCGCGCGCGCATAGCATTAATCATTATTTAGTTCTCTTAAAGAAAATAATAATTATTATTTTTATACGGAATGATTGGTAAAGTGGTTAGTGTGCATTTTAATGTTTACACGTTTTAATGTTTAATGTTTACGAATTTGAATTCTCGTCAGCAATTTCGAAAGATACACTAGAAGTGTTTAGAGACGCTTAAACGTCACTTAGAATACCTGAGTCCTCCGTCAGATTGTCACTGCCTGACAGCAATTAGTCATTTTCTTGCCTGGTGAGATGTAAATGTGCTCTAATAGCGTGAAAAGAACGTTATTAGAGAGTGGGTCTATAGGTTACTGCCAACTTTTGAACCTCTGTCAACCTCTGTTTGTGACTAATCGCGCTAATTTATGTCAATTGAAGCTCTTCCCAAACTGCACATTACACAATGTATATGCAAATTATATTTGTAGCAATTCTCAATTAACAATTATCAAATTGCTCAATTTGACAATTATCTCAGTTTTATAATTGGAGCCATTTAGCTCTAATAAATTATATTTAACGTTTCAATAAAATTCAGAGTTAATTCGTTTTTGTAAAAGTAGCCAATCGACACTACAATGTCTTTAAACTAAAAATATAATTTTATCGACCCTATTATCGATAACGTTATTCACAAATCAATTCCTGAAACACTGATTGGTGTTAATTGTATTAATCACGGGCGTTAATTGTATTAATTTACACTTGAAAGCAATAATATGTTTTTTCGCAATATTTTAAAAATTAGTTAGGGGGGTATACGGGGTCTCTCATATTGTATATGATGCAAACCTAGCATTTTATATGAATTTAAGAAATTTGAAATTTCAATACAAAAAACTCATTTGTAAAAATTTAAGTGAACACACATATGTATGAATTCATATATACGTTTACGCATATTTTCGCACAACATGCAAACGGTTCTTATTGACCATATTCATTTCTCAGTTAATAATATGTTTGTTTGGAAAAGATAATCAGTTTTTATTATGACTACTTCCGATAGTTTAGTCATATAGACGCAACAGCACGTTTCTATCACAATAATTAAAAACATTTTTTATAAATAATTTAATTAATTCTTAAATAATTTTTTCCATAATTAATTTGTTCTACAAGTAATTTATTGATTTAAAAAATCAAAGTAGAAAATAAACGTTAGTTTCAATCGTACATGGCGTGCAAAAAGATAATTATTCACCTCGGCCGGTTACGGATATAAATTAACAACTTCAATCAGCATTGTACGGTATAATTTAAAATGACTTTTCTCTTACCAACTATTTCAATGTCATTCCCATAATTGTTCGCAACAATGTGCTTCAGCAATATCCTGTCATACGTTTCATAATGTATTGCTATTTGAAAAAAACATTAATGTGAAGACACTTATTTTACACTTCTTCTACATTCCGAAAGAAAAATAAAAACAAAATGAGAATTTTAAAGATCTCTAAATAAAAGCAAAATAAAAAGAAATAAAATACAAAACAAACAAATTTACGAGCCATGTAGTCGTTCCTGACAAACAATGTGGAATAACCGACACCGATGTGATTTCATGAAATTCAAATAGTAACGCTGCAATGAATATTTTAATTCCACGAGAGAGTATTCAACCTTCGAGTAAGTACAAAGAAACCCGGAGGGATGATTAAAGGAAAAGAAGTTCGAAAGCAGCATATCCTTAAGTTCTAAGACAGACAGACAGAAAGAAAGAGAGAGAGAAAAAGAGAGAGAAAATGTAACATAAAGCATAAGTAAGCTTGTTTCATTATATCATCGTTTTTGTACCATAAAGAAATTCAGAAAAAAAGAAGATAAATATAGAGAGAGTCGCAAGAATTGGGAAAAATATTTCAACCGAACGATATATCTGATCAAGACCAATGCTGAAAAACAGACAAATAAAACAGGATGAAAAAATAACACACAAAACAGACAAATAAAACAAGATGAAAAAATAACACACAAAAAACCATGGATAATGTTGTTTAACGAATTGTCTTGCGTATGTCTCTCTCAAACAGAAGAGCAAGATTCAACCACACGAAAAAAAAGACGCGAAACGTATAGAAAAGCGGTTTCAGAATTCACACCAGTTTTGCGTGCGAAACGTGTAAATCTACCTCAGTTTTCTTTCTTTTAAATCTCCCATTTCTCTCTCTCTCTCTATTGTGGATAAATTTTCTTTCAGCTAGCGAGAAAGACGAAAGGAATAGGAAAAAGATTCAGGAAGAACCGTTCGTTCACTACACGCACGGGAAATGAATGAACGAGTGAATGAATAATGAATATTCTCGAGAGGTCCTGCCCTTTTAACGTTCGTGGACTACAGAATAAATTGAACGGCGCGTCGAAACGGAAGGTTCGAGCAGAATGGTAATGGTTCTTTTGGAAATCTCGCAGCTGTATCAAGTACATTGATCTTGTTGAAAAAAAGATTTCAGTAAATAAAACAAAGTAAAGAATAGAGTGTACTTATCTCTATTAATGCTAAGTTTCTTATAAATGTAAATGTGTTAAGATACAATGTTTGATTTAATCATTTTTCAACAACATGGAAACAATACAGATGCATCGTGTGTGAAAATACAAACCCGCGAGATCGAGATATTGTAAAGTTCGCAATCACACGAACATGAGAACGTTTTGAAATATATTAAAATAACAGAAATTATGACTAAGTAATTTTTTCGTTCTAATAATAAATTGATTGATCATCGTTTTGTTATCGTAAATGATAGATTACATAACAAGCATTATAAAATACCATCAATTAGATTTTCTTTTCATAATGCATATGCTGTGTTGGATTTTTTCTCAACGTTATCAACGTTAATTCTTGTTTCAATTAAAATTCTTAGGCAAAAAACCAGATTCTGTGGCAAAAAAAAACTTGGATTTTATATTCTCTCGAATGCCAGTTCTTGGGAAAAAAGCTATCAGATGAAAATGTTTTCTGACATGTCACTCGCTTCTGTGAGCCACTAGACGTTTTATCGTATTAACTACGTGTCAAACACGGGTTTTACGATCGCATTAATGCGTCTCTTTGCATTTAGTGCGAGGGTACGAATATCGGTGGGTCGGAACTTTGGAAAAGAAGGACAAAGTCAAATAGTGGTACCTACTGATGGATCCGGATTAGATTTAACGATTATATCGTAGTAAATCTAATCATATCAACGTGCTTTAAAAAACTGTCAACAGAAAGTCCTAAGTAATCGAGACTATATAATATATCATAAGAAATCCCATTATTTTTTAAAGATAAAAAAATAGCGCAATTAGACGAAGTAATTTAAAAAGAATGGAAGATTTTTTTTTAACACACTACATATACGCGTTTCGCAAGGTGCACTCTCGAAATCGTTTCAATTTATTCTCGCATGGAATTTCTGAATGATATATACTTCAAGTATGACAAAGATAAATTGCGAGCGTGTCAATATAAAAAGGCGAATACAATATAACGTTAACAGAATACTAATTGCCAAGTAAGCTTGCCACTAACTAAGGTATTAATTACTGACCACTCGCGAGTAGTTCGCGAATAATAAGCCGGAGAACGAGAGAAAAGAGAACGAAAGAAGGAGAAACGCATTAATTATCCCGTGTCGCATAGCTGTGTTTTAGTACGAAAAGCAAGCCCTGAAAATGTGCAAGCAGTGCTGTAACTAAATATTTTATGACAACCAGATATTTTTTTTATATATGCAAATATCATATTAACAAAGTTTATAGAACACATTCTCTATTAAAATACATCGTTGTTAGATATGTAAACAAACAACATTATTCGATCGTTTATTTCTATTTTATTATTTATCGTTTTATTGTCTGAATCGGGTATTTGTTCAAATTCGACAACAAAGTTTGAGATTTTTTATTACGAGCTCATTACGTTAAGTAAGTGTCGCAATTATTGCTATTTATTTCATATAAATACAAAACTACGAGCCTGAGCGCGTATATGCCCGCACATATGTGGTACAGTTGTCGCGATAAAACATGAAACAAACGCCTCGGCTGCTTTTTTCTTTCCCACCCAGATTGTCTCCATTCGCGTCTAACCCCTTTGTTGCTTTTTCTCCCCTTTGCGAATCCAACGGAACCCACATGTAGCTTCTGCTTTCATCTCACCGATAAATATGTCTGTATCTGTGTAACGCAGTCACAACGAAGATAACGAAGATAAATCGCCCGAAGCAGCACAGTAGCAAAACGGTGCGACAGATATGCAACAAATCTGCCGCGCACGGTTAATATTATTACTTAATAACCTAACACAAATTAAATGCACTAAACGTCATAAATATTTGATCATTTACCAGACAGACAAGTGCAATATTCAATGCGTTATTTAAGTGCTTGATGATTATGAACTTCCTGCTTTTCCAAACGTTTACACATCTCAACCGCGCGTAATATATATTTCTGCATCGGGACTAATTTCGCGCTATGCAACGTTGCTTGCGACGAGACGCGTAAGTGTCTCTTATCTTCTGCTCGCGCGAGCAGATATTCTCTCCGAGGCTGACAAGTCTGTTTGATTGCGGCGCAGATAGCGAGAGAGTCGCGGATTTCGCGAACGACGCGCGACGCGACGCAACGCACGCGCGAATATAAGCACACCTTTGCAAATATAGATTTTCCACTGTGCACCGCACACAGTGGACGGAACACGTACGTACATATATAATAAAAGCCCAGCGGCTTGTCATTGGACGCGCCATTAACACCTCACCGCGAGTTCCAAAGGCCCATAAATTAAAACATATTCGTTGTACACACAAAACGTGTTAACGAAGCCGCGAGAGGATGCACGTAGTTAACGCTCTTACTTTTTATCGCTCGCCGCATTAGCGCGTTAAACACACCGGAAAATGATCACTTGCTATTCACGTAATAACATAATGTTGAATATCGCAAACCAGATTTCAGTTAATATGAAGGTATTTAAAATTTTTGTTTGAAGTTTTAGAAGTTTTTAACGTTTTCAAGATCTTTTTCTCAAATCTTTAATCAAAGTACATACATGAGTTTTTTTTATTCCGAAAATATTCAAGCAAACTGAAAAGCACTTACGTGAGATATTACATATCATATATCAACGAGCACGAGAAAACACGTCGCAGAATCGGCGATTTTTAGCACATGGACGTTCCCATGGAATTTTATTCATTTCTCTTTGTCTGTTCGAACTCCATCGGAGGAGTTCCGCACCCTTAAACGAACAAAGCGCATAATTCATCGGCCATAAATCCACGAGCGGTCACATCGCGGTCCTCGCAAATCAGCTCGCTGAAGTTCGCGAAAATAAATTGTGATTCCGCGCGGGTCATTAGAATTTATGATTATGACATTATATATGGCAATGTATTTTTCAATTTTATTTTTGTATTTAACAAAATGAATAAATAGTGAAGTAATTTTTTTACGGTTAAATAATTGTATGTTACACATATCTATCACATTTTTTTATATGACGCTTATCTGACAAACAGAAGGTAAAAACAAAAATTATTTATAAAATTACGACTTTTCATAAATAAATGTCACAGATAGCGCTCTTTTTTGTATGTAAATCGGACAGAAGATCGCAATGCACGATTGCAGAAATTGCAGGTGATCCCGAAAAGTTCAACTATTACGCGGGACGCAAATGAGTTGAAAGCGTAACCTTTGAGGTGGTCGTCGGAGGTAAAATGTGGACGAGAGTGAAAAGCAAAAGTTGGCAAAAGAGAGAGCTTTACTAATGGCGCGTCTTCCACCAGAGTTCTACTTGATTTTGCCACGGCTTTTATGTCCAGCCCGCGCAGCTTCGTTCCCTACAATACATTTTCTCCTCTTTAAAGTAATTTGTTCCCTAAAAGCGCCGCATTTTAAATTGTGTCAGAAATTCATCGAGATTTTCGAACACTGACAAGACGAAAAGGTGAATAAATCCAATCAGAGCCATTGCTTTGTAATTATCGCATTAATTCGCAATATCAATAATAACAGAACTTTTGGAAAAAATTCTAAATTTTTTAATTATCTCTTTTTATTATTTTTTAAATTATTTTCACACAAACAAGAGTTCGCAGTATTAATTTTTCAATTATAGTAGGAATCGCTAGTAGTCAGTAGATTCCCGCCTCATAGAAAAGAATCTTAACTTCTTTTTGTGATACTGAGTGATTCCGGACTACTTAACCTAACTATGTTTATTCGTCTATTACAACAAAAAAAAAAAAAAAAGAAAATAAATTTATATTTTTATGTATGACGGAGCAAACTCCCAAATCATCGACATACGGTCACATCGCACAAATCTATATCGCAAATTATAGTTACGTGACGTAATATTGATACGATAATTTTTCAAGAGGTTTACATCATTTTTGTTCCTCGACAGTTAAAATAAAGTAGTCTTTTCTGTGTCGCGATAAAACGATTAAAAATAATTTCAGAATCTCTTCGCTCCATTATCGATCTTATAATTCACTTAACGTCAAACCGTTGTTTTGTGAATTGTATTTAATATTCTTCGTTCAAAAAAACTTTTCCTACTGACTCAACATCTGGCGCAATAATTGCCGGTCACGAAAATAAAAAACGAGGTGTACGGCATCAACGGTAACGTTCAATAGCCTATGTGCTATAATTACCAATCAGCCAATATTAACCTGTTATTATCTATCTGGTGTTCGCATTCTATCTATAGATAACGCATGATACATGTCTGCTCGTAAATTTCTTTTAATTAAACGGCATGTGTGTAGAACACGTCGATACAATCGATCGCGTTACTCGACGTACAATCAATAAAATTTGAATATTTTTTTTTTAATGTTTAAATATTAAAACGATTATATAATTATACGTATTCCGATACATATCGAAACGATAATTGCAGAAGTTTCTTACATATCGAAAAATATATTTTAATAATTTCTACTAAATATATCATTCACGCAATTTTAAATAACGACTTTGTGTGATTATAGCATAAAAATATGTGCTATTTGATTTGAATTGTCTCGTGACTAATCGACCATTCACAGGATTCTTTAGTCGCTAAAATGATCTGACCGTTCGAAAAGTTCACGTGCTCTAATAAATTCAACTTTGATGTATCAATTAGGGCATGGAAACTTCATGATTAAAGTCGAATTTTCAGGACAAAGAATCGATTGATCTTGTCACTTAAGAACTTCGTCAAAAGTCCACTTGAAATTTTCGTCGTATAAAAAATAAATTCTGAGTAGTAAAAAAAGTAGTTGATTGTTTCTCGATAGACTCGATGAACTCGTATGTGGCGCCATTGTTGTTTTTTTTTTGCACGAGCGAAAGAGCGCAGAAAAGCGCGTTATATATTATTTTATAAATATACTTTCTAATTTCTGTATGTGATTATCTTCGATGAATATTAGGATTGCATTTGTATACGTATTGTACTATATATATGCAAAAAACTCGAAACTTAAGAAAAATAAATGCGGAAATAACTTTATCTCATATAACGTATGACAATCTAAAATTACATATTTTTGAGAATTTCTATGACTCTCAGAAATATTTTTTGCAATAATACATGAATCGGTATCTACTCACATGAAATCGCATCCTTTGGGATGTCGTCGATCGGGAATCCCTGCGACACGAAGTACGGTCTGACATTGTCGCACTTGAGACCGGCGGCATTTGTTGTCGTCGCGACGGCGATTATCACGGTAGCAATCCACAGTAGCGCGACACTCTTCATTTTTGGAAAAAATTTTTTATGAAAAAAAAAAAAAAAACAAGAGGCGAGAGAGAGCTCGAAAAATCGCAAAGTGTGAAAACACACGCGTGTATGTTCACGATATTCGACACTGTGTTCACGCAGTACTTTCGTTACCGGTAACGGGACGGACGCGACGACACTTACGTTTGTTCATTCAAGCGTGTTTCGCGTCGCGAAAAACCTTTTTTTTTTATTTTACTATCAGTACGAGAAATCGGAGTGTCTCCCAAAAGTATCGAACCGATCAACGAAGAAAAGCGATCGCGTGCGTTGAAAGAAAGACGAAGCAGAACCACCTCCTCCGCCCGCGCGAGACACACTGGAGCGTGGAGCAGAGCGAAATATGCAACCGAAGAAGGGCGCGCCTGCGCGTATTCACGGCGCGCATCTATTGCTGGAAACAAATTTGAACTTGGCGTGTGCGCGATTGGTGCTCGCGGCACGCGCCGGTGTGCCGGCAACTTCACGTGCAATTCGGCCGTTGGTAAAATCGAACGAAACGTGCGGACGATAATTACTTTTCTACTTTTTTTTATGCAAAAGTAAATACTAATATTTGCGTATATGATTGCATATGTACATATAATTTTATATTTTAATTTCATGTGTTTTTTCATAAAATGCTACCGACATGTGTGAGACGATGATGAATAGTAAATTAGTAGATTATTTTCGGAGTGCCAGAGAAAAAATAAAACCGTCGTTAGATCGCAAGAAATCGCACAATACTAAAAAACGTTTTCATCTTATTTTTATTTATTTCATATATGAGAAAAAACAACATCTTGAATATGCGTGGGTATCACTTTTGGTTGGACGGAATTCGTTGATGCGCGCAGCGCAATACGCAATATTTGATCAATCGTGACTTGCACTTTTTGTCAATTGTGTCTTACAATTTACATATCTTTTTTCTCAATGTTAAAACTTGTTAAATTACATGTATACATTATATCCTATTATTGAGAAATCTTTCTCAAAATACAATATATAAATCCAAACTTATATCTTAATTTATATAAATTATTTGCACTATATCATTATAATTGAAACTGTTACGACTACATTAAAACTTTAATAAAGTTAAATATTTTTATAAAGTATTTTATAACAGTAATGGCTCGGAATTATAAATATGTAATCCACACATAGTTAATAAATGATTATATTTCTCGTGCGTAAAGCTGACCCTACTTTTAACAAATTTAACTAAACTTACTTTGTTTCAAGTGATTTTTAAATGGTTTAATGAGAAAACTCTTTCTAAAATCGACAGAAAATCTAGACCATCTTAAGAATATATTTGATATAAACTCTAATAATTTTAGTTAAGTTTTGAAAAAGTGGAGTCAGAGCTTTTCTCACTTGTGTGTTTTTATGTTCTTTGTACTTAAAATATCTTAATAATAAGAGATCAATTATAAAAGAATATAATCCAATAATATAATCCAAACTGAAAAAACAGCTTTTTTTCTACACAAATAGCATAATATTAAAACTACGTGATAATAATACATTCGTACTTGTATAAACTTTGCAGGCGGGACAAAACTAACAAGATCTACTCGTTAAACGCTCATTACATTTTGAACGTAACAGCAGGTGCACGTCGGTAATGCACATATAATAGCAAATCATGGAAATTACATTCTCATTAGATTACATTTTATTGTTCAGTCAGACGATATTCGCTTTAGTAGAAAACAGAGTATATGTACGAAACTTTTTATTCGTTTGTTATATTAGTTCTTGTATTTCAATACTGACAAAAACGTTATTGACGTCAACAGTAATAAGATTTCTCTGTATATAGTACACATTATAAAAAAAAAATTAAATATATCGTTATATTAAAAACTGATAGAAATTCAATTCACGCAATGGCTAAAAAAATATATCACAGTGCATAAGAAACAATTGGCACTGCATTTACATTTTTCTCAAAATTTTAACAAATAAAACTGAATCAAAGATTTAATAAATTATAAAGTTTTAAAGTGTGTGTGTGTGTGTGCATCGTTCATACTTACATGTATGTGATAGTGCTGTGACATAACGGGCAAGCATTTATGTTGACAACGTCGCGTTCCGTTGCAACGTGATGTCTGCAAACGGTGCAGATCCACGCGGTACTGAGATCCATTAGTGGTTTACCTGAGACAATACAAGCCGGGAACCTGGTCGAGCAATTGGGACACGCGACGCACCAATCGGGCACTAATGTTTCGCAATTAACGCATTCCGCTTTGTTATTGCGAGAGTCTTTTGGAGTGTGCTTTGTGAAGATATTCACCGCCAGTTCTTCATATTCTTCTTTCTTTGCCTCGGAAATCGTTTCGAGCGCTTCCAGTTTTATGAAGGCTTTCGAACAAGTTGCGAACGCATGATTAACAGCGCTCGATAACGCCAATAAACAGTAAATATCTTCTACTTCTAAAATATCTTCGTAGTCTCTCAATCGCAAGGCTGTTTTCATTGCGGCATCAAAACTGCCGTCGTACAACTGTCTGTGCGCGAGTAGAAGAAAATGATATGCTTCGGCGCCTCGCCAGGCGTTCTCTATGATCTTGGTATCTTCATTACTCTCAGTGAGACCCATAACTACATTGCTGCGACCACCTTTTATCGCCGGAACACTATTAATGTGATCTTCAATCAGTAATGCTGCGAGTACATATATTTGTTTCACACGTAGAGGATGTGACTTTGATTTCGCTTGTTCTTCGGCAAGATTGAACAGCAGCTTAGCTGCTTCTAGATTATAGTTAGCTTTCTTGTACAGCTCAATCGCTTGCAGACGCTTACCATTTGATAACAAGTGATTGGCATATTTGTTCAACAATTCGCCAATTTGAGCCATTTTGTAAGTTTTCGCTAATTCCACGGCTTGATCCCAGTGATTCAGACGTACACACGTGTCTACAGCAAGTTTCACGTCGCCGTACTTAATGTAGGCTGTCACTGCCTGCGAGCACATCCCCACCGAAGCCAACATTCTCGCCACTGTCTTTAAAATAGAACTCTTGTCTGGCAATTGGTCCACAGTTGCCGCCAGCTGAAGAAAATCTTCCAGTTTGTAATAGCATTGAATTAGCTTCTCAATATTTCTACCCTTCTCGTAATATTCCTTCGCGCCTTCCCAGTTTTGTCTCTCGGCAAAGTAATCGCCTATCTTGTTAAATGCGTGTTCCATCTGTTTATCCGAGCCGCCAATACCCATCTTCATCAACTGCACCACTCGAAAGTAGTCGCCTAATTTCTGACGCAATGCAATCGCCAAATCCCGTCTGTCCATATCTAGATATAGTTTTTCCGCCTCGTCATAGTTGCCAAGAAATGCTGCCACCTCGGCCTTCTTCAGCTGATCGTTATGCACATTCTGTAGGCGTTTGATGAATTGTATACCTAAATAATCTGTACATCGCACCATGGCGTTCTCTGCTGTTTCCCAATCTAGCTTCGTTAGCGCTGACTCGGCCAGCAAACGCCAGAGACGCGGATGCGGATTATCCTGAATAAAGTTATTAGCCTCTTTCAGGCCTACCTTGGCCAGTAACTCTCTGGTGTCTCTTAGAGACTTCACTTCCAAGTCGACGATCAGTTCTTTTCGAGTTTCATCTGGTTTCTGCATAAGATCGTCTAGCAATACACAACGTATCTCTAAATCTTGGAACGAACAAATATATCCGGAACAAGCTATAGGTTCTTCGGGATCTAGTCCTCTCAGAACGTACATCCTTGTTTTTTCCATGATTGCCAATAACGCAGGGTTGTCTTGCGCCCAACACATGGCCCAGACATCTTTCCTCTCGAACTTAGATATATCCTCGCCTGTATCTCCATCTCGTGAATCAGGTGTCTTTTGCGGATCCAAGTCCAACATAGTAAGAATACCGTTACCGTCCATGATAGAAACTCGCGTAGAGTTGCAATTAATAGAAATTCTGTGCAATCTACATGCGGTGTTGTATCTGTTCATAAGCGTTATTTGTGGCAAAGAATATCTTTGGATCATTCCTGACTCTCTGCCAATCAGAAGAACTTTTTCGGTGACGGATACACAGCAGATCGGATCCATGGTGGCTTTAGTGTTAATAGGAGTCTCGAAAGAGCCGTCTAGGTCTTGAATGACTTCCGTTACGCCGGTTGGTGTCTCGTCCACATGATAGACCCTGTACTTGCGCATTCTGCCGGGATGCAGCGTTGAATTACGAGGCGTACGAAAGTTCCACACCAAAAAATTGTTCTTGGACGCAGCTACGACCATGTTGGCTGTCATACCGAGATACAGCGGTTCCAGATCCAGGAATTTGGAGTCTATTGGTGTAGCAATAGTATTGCAGACGAGAAGAGCAAATTGCTCGGTTGCTTGAGCGGGATCATTTCTCACGGAAAGTACGCAGTGTTCTCCATAAGAGGTTATCGATATCAAGGATCTCACATATTTAGTGCAACATGTGCTGTTACTTACGTTCCAGAACGTTACACAGATACCGTCTTTCGTAATTTTTTCGTTCGTAAAGACGACTGTGTTGCTAAAGTAGGTCCATTTGTAGTCCAGGCGAATATTTGCGAAGTATATGTGAGAGTCAACAGATAAAGCAACTCTGAGAGAGCCTTTCTCCCAGGTGCAACATGTTACTTCTCTGCCTGGTATTTTCAAGGTTCTCACATGCTCTCCAAATGGTGTGTAAAACTGAATAACATTCATATCTTTTGTCTCTCCATTATTGAGCAAAGGCATCATGCCAGTTATAGCTAAGAGAGATCCACAACTGTTCCAGCTGCACCATGAGGTAGTCACACCTGTCTCCAATACTACTGGATTGTCATCACTTGTATCTCGCATTAGTTGTATCTTGCCATTGCGGTAACAAATTGCTAGAGTAGGACAGTCTACAGCAACATAACCATTTCTTCCATTGTACCACTGTAGTGCAACTATTGTTTGAAATGTAGTAGTATTCAATGAAATTACAGTTAGTTTTGTTAGAAATACACCTTGATTATCGTAAAGATGAAGCTCTCCATTTTTCAAACCAAATAAAAGCAACTTTCCATTCGGAGACCATTGCACAGCAGACAGAGACACATTCTTTAATTCTTTGCCCCAGATTCTGTTGCCATCAACAGAACCAACAATTACAGCTCCGTCTTCATAGACAATGCATATTTTCTGACCATCACAGCTCCATGCCATGCCTCTTACCACAGATTTATTACGATTATTAATCATTTCTTCATACCATGATCCTTTATATAGCATCCAAACAATTATGACTCCATTTTGATCACTTGAAGTTAACTTCTGATACTCTTCATTCCATGTGACTACTTGAACATGACCATTATGACCTTCTAGAGGTTGGTTCATGCTCAAATTACTTGCTGCAGCTAAACCTCGAGATTTTCCACCACTGTGTGATACATTTACACTGGAATCTACTCTTAGCACCTTCAAGAGACCATCTTCTCCTCCTACAGCAATGTACCCATCTTTCTGATTCCATGCTATGCAGTTTAATCGAAAGTTGTTTGGTATAGATATCTTCTTACTCAGATATACAAACATTGTTGGCTTAAATTAATCTCTGTATGTTTTTTAGAGAATTGCACAAGCCCCATGGAAATTCTGAAAAAATAAAGAATATTCATCTTATAATAAATTGTCAATTTTCTATTTGTATATCTATTTATTTCACAACTTTTACAGTGAAATACACAAGCACAAAATTACATATATATGTATATAATGTACGTAAAAATAAAAAAACACTTTTTAAGATAACAAATTTTATATTATCGTACATTTTAATAGAAAAAGTGAAGTATATTTTATCGTAACAGAATAATATTTAAATAAATTGTCACAATTATGTTATGTTTGATATAAACACCTGTCAAGATTTCCTTAGCAACGAGAACGATGTACATAGAAACGCAAAATTACGCATGGAAGAAAATATCAGAGAGAAGAGAACATCACACGCTAGATTCGTGTTTACAAAGCGCCATCTAAATTTGCTTTTATCTTGAAACAGAGAGAAGCCTGAGAGCGGCCAGGCCCATAAGGCCCGAATTCATAGTCGTCTCTCAGATCTCAAGATCTCCTCTTCTCTTTCCCTCTCTTTTTCTCTCTCTCTTTCCTTC